>KB309526.1:24736-50327 GCA_000328365.1 Capitella teleta
TTACACCTTCTGTGGTAACATTTATTCTGGCCACTGCTGGTCTATTCTAAGAAATCGGCCATGAGGAAATTGACGATTGCTTTTAACAACTCATTTCGTCGCTTCATGTTTTACCCTCGGTTGTGTAGTGCTAGTGGAATGTTTGCATTTAACATGCATGTTAAATCTCTTAATGAAATTCTTAGACATGCTATTTTTAACTTCCAGAAGCGAATTTTAAACTCAAGCAATAATCTTATTTGTTCAATTTTATCGTGTACGGTCTTTAATTCATCTTTGTGGCATCATTGGAAGTCTGTTTTATTTATGAATTGATGTGATGCATTGCTTATTTATTATTGTTTATTTTTATTTTCATCTTATTTATTTCATTTATCATATGCATGTATATGGATTTCAGTCTGAAATAAACTATTAGTATTATTATTATTATTATTATTATTATTAATTCCCAAGATGGCTCACAAGGCGAGACGAGTGAAAATGAATTCACAGTATTTGCTGAATACAACAAGTTGATTAAAAGTTACCATAAATAGCAGCCAATGAGATACCACCTGTCATTGGTGTGTGCCTGTGTCATTATATATATGACCAGGGAACCAATGAGGTCAGGTCAGGTCAAAATATTTAAGTCCTTTTATATCAGGACTCTGTAGAATAAAGTGATTGTCCTCGGAGCAAGAGATTAAATAATAAGTAAATAGAGATAACGAAAATTAAGATAGGCCTATGTAAATCATAAGGAGATAACAGACAGAATAAACATAACGATAAACTTAAAGATAAACTTTTAAAATATAGGTGAACGGAGCAATAAAGGTAAAAAAAAAAATAAATAATAAATTGCACTGACGCTTAAAACACATAACGGCAGAAATCCGAACTGAAAAAAAAAAAACAAACAAACAAACAAACAAAAACAAAAACAAAAACAAAAACAAAAACAAAAACAAAAACAAAAACCACACACACACACAGAATAACTGTTGGTTCCCAATTCGTCCCCCCCCCCTACTCTCTTTAATTCTCTCTCATGCTTCTCTCTTTCCCTCCATATCGCACCTAAACTTCTCAAAATTAAACAGTCCATCTCTGACGGCACTTTAAATCCCAGGACTCCGTTCATTGGATCTTCCTGTCCCCTCTCCATCCTCCACACTCTGCTCCATTCAATCCTGTGTCCTGTGTACAATGGGCATTCATATAAAAATGCTTCTCCGTCTCCTCTTCGCCGCACACACACTTCCTATCATATTCATCGTATCTCCACGCCACATTTGCACTTGCCCTCACCAGCAGACTACTAGTATCTCCTCTCACCATCATGCACACTCTGGCCCCATCTCCACCATCAGCGTACCTCTCTATTCTCAGATCTTTCCTCTCTTCAGCATATCTTCTTGTCCTCTCTGTACCTTTCAATTTTCCTCTCCACTTCCCCAACTCTCTTTGCTTAACCTTCCTCTCCACTTTTTCTTTCGCCATTTCCTCTACCCATCCATCCGGAATTCTGACCAATCTTTTTCCCTCTTCAGACAGTCTTCAATATTTCAGCATATAATAGACTCCATCAAAGTTGTACTCTATGGCGAGTTGATTGACCGCCCTCCACCAATCCGACTTCAGTCCCATCTCGAGTTAAACTCCTCTTCCCACCTCCGCCACCATGCTTCCTCCTACGTAGATCTTTCTAACATATCCCATCTTCGCTTTCTGTCTGAATGCACGCACTCCTCACAGTTGGATGTACCTTCCATAGCCATCTCCCGAATGCTGTCTGAAAATCCCAAGGCGTGCGTTATGTTTCATGTCGACGATTAGCCGATGTGTTTGCAGGTTAGTCGTACTTTGTCATTCAGCAATCACGCTGTATTTTTACGAAACTCGTGATTAGGAGATGAAATGCTCAATAAATCGGTGTTAATAAAATATCATAATATTAAAATATTTGCTTCGAAGGTGTGATAAATTAGTGGAAGGACATCAATTATTCAGTGGGTAACATGTCTTGATTATTCTTCACAGTGAGCGATAATAGAGTACCTTGTTATACCAAGTCCTGTTTCAGTCACAGGATCGAGGAAGAGGTCAACAGATCACGGGAAGCACTGATCTTCATACATGATTACCTCTTGCTCCAACTGCGTTTGGAATCAGTTTTCAAATATTACTCCCAGATCTTGTTCCTCATTCAATAATTCAATTGAATGATTCATTGTCATGATTGTGTTGCTTACTGCGGCTGTGAGCTCTTACAGTCCGGTGTGCATATCCTTGTACGATTCCTCATTGAAACGGAGCAATCAATTCTTGCACCAGCTGTACAGTTGGTCTTTAAAATCATTCTAATATCAGTTTTAAGACTAATAAAGAGGACAAGGCATAGATTACAGTTTGCAAGAAATGAAATCCAATATCTTCTTGGGCATTCTGATACCATCATATTAACCGTTTTTTATTTCAAACAATTTCTTTTTCAGGTATGATCAGCATACTGCACAAGAGTGCTATGCTCATACGGCACATCACTTCTCCTTTGCAATCTGCTGTGTGCCGAGAGCTACCACAGCGTATTCCTCTGGGTGTGTTGAGTCGCTCTCTTGCGGCAAAAGCCAATTCGTTCAGAGACAGTAAAAAGGGAATAAAAGAAAGACAGAAAGTGAAGCCTCTGATGACCAAAAACAAAGTACGCTCGGAAGAGGAAGCAAATGAATTCATCCGCAATCTCACTGACGCTCAACAGAAAATTCACAAATTCCTCCAAGCAGAATACGATTACCTGTTTGGCTCACTGGGCAGTGTACCTATGAAGGTCACTAACAGCATGTGGGCTGAAATGATTGAGATTTTTGAGCAAGGAGTTAAGTCATCAGGGAGACAGAAACACTGGCGCTGGTTAACAATCAAAGAGCATCAAAGGAGTTCGAGGAAAAAGCGTAGCATTGAAGTCCAGGAAGCTTCTCAGCAGCCGCCACCAGAACCAAATGAAGAACCTCTGGAGCATGAGAACCGAATTTATTATTATAAAGAATCAACCAAACAGAATTATGAAATGAATAAGATATTTCATGCACAGAACTTTGGGCGTCAGATTGTCTTTGATTGTGGTTTTGAAGACACCATGGGAATGCAGGAGCTGCGAAGTTTGACGAGACAACTGTTAAAAGCGCATTATTACAACCGTGAACTTGATGATCCATTCTTTTTTAGCTTCTGTAATATAGAACCCGACTCAAATATTTGGGCTCTTCTGCAGAAATTTCACAGCAACCAAACTGGTCAGACTTTCGACGGATACTCGCAACTTCCCTACCACTTCTCGCCCCGAAACTTCACTGACATTTTCCCACGGGAGGACCTAGTGATGCTTTCCCCTGATGCCAAGCAGTCTATGTACGAAGTTCGATCAGATAAAGTGTACATCATCGGTGCTATCACAGATAAAGCAAGCAGTAAGCCACTCACAATGTCCAAAGCGAAGAGACTTGGTATACCATGCATGAAGCTGCCACTGCATCTCTTGAAGTCAGTAAATCTAGCTTTTGTATCTTCATCATCATTATTTTCACTTTATTCCAGATGGAAAGGGCCTCGCAAAGATCTCGGTCTGGATGTTGTGCTACAGATTCTGCAAATGGTGAATGAAGGAAGTGCATGGGAAGATGCTCTTAATCACTGCTTACCACAGAGGTACTTGCAGAGAGCTGATCGTCCTGAGTGGGAGGAGAAATTGCCAAGAGTTTCCAAGAATTCTATTATATTGTATTAAATATTTTTATATTTGTGTAAATGGATTTTGATGGATTTGTGTGTTCGGTCTCCTGCTTTGTGGCTGGTGTTTTCAAGTAGGCTCCCTGAAACTTTTGATTGGATATAAAATGTCTGCGCTTATCCAGAAGGATCACTAATAAAGCCTTCAAAATATCAAGGTCCCAGACTATGCAACAGATTACTGTTAGGTTAATCGTGTTCCTGCATAGGATGTGTTCGGGGTACCAGCTGGAATTGACACATAACAAGAATTCCACCAGAAAAGAACAAAATCACCAACAAATGCTGTGAAACCTATTGTAACATTTTGCACTTCACTTTCTCTCCTCCCAAATGCACTCATCACTTTCAGGGCTGTGCATCCAAATTTCATCTGCAGTGAGAACCTTGAAGAATTTGAGAAAGAAAGGCAGTCATTTGAAATTTAATTTATTCATTAAAGAAGTCCATACATAACATACACACACCACTCAATATCACTTCTATTGCACAGAATGCTCATTTCAAACAATTGGAATGCATTTAAAACAAACCTTATAATCCACCAGTGAATAGGATATATATATATGATTTAAATTAATCATAGTTGTATTTCAACACCACTAAGAAGTAATCCTATTTCAGCTCTGCTTCTGGCATTTCTAGCCAATGGATTTCCCTGTAAATCCAAAGAACGCAATCTTGAGCAAGATTTCAGAGCAAGTAAATCATCCACGGAAGAAATCTCTGGAAAGAAAAGAAGAATAATACACGTATCCCAACAATGTATAAGCTCTGACTCACCATTGTTTTTCAGTGACAAGTGCTCCAAAGCAGGAAGATTAGCAATGAAATCGCATGAGCTGAGCAAATTATTATCAATATTCAAGTCGGTGACACTCTGCAACAATGTGCAACTAGGGATAGATGTAAGCTGATTATTGCTAAGGTTAATTGTAACCATAGAAACCAGCAATTCAAGATGGTGGGTGGATGTGAGTTGCTTGTTTGAGAAGTCGATTTCCAGTACACTTGGATGGCATTTCTGTATGGTTAATTCCATGACATACTTGCTGCCTGCAAATATAGGTGAGAAATAAAGAGTTAGAGATTAGCGGAGTCTCTGTCTTACGCATGTCAACATAGAACTGCTTTCTCATTGGGTCAACTTCTGTCAGCATAGCGATATAATTCAGGACATCTTCGTGATGCACCAAAGGATTGAGCGCTTGCATCAACCATACGATGGTTAACAAAGTCCCTTCAAAAAAGACCACAGAATATTATAGAAAAATGCTATTTGAAATGAAAACCAACATTTATTGTCTTGCTCTAACTCGTGCAACTGTTGGCAAGCTGCCAATTCCTGGTTCAGTGTTTCAGTTGTTGCTGCACCGAGGTCTCGACTGAAGAAGAGATAATTATAAATTTTCACGAGGGTCACATGTGGCGCACTTACGTGAAAATATTCATCGATGTCAACTCCTTCTGCCATAATGCTGATTTCTGCTCAGCTGCTAAATTCAAACGCTGAACTTGATGAACTTTTTCACTCTTCACCGTGATTTCGATTGCAGAATTGGAGTCGTTCATGAGATCACTTGGCACGGAGGCAAACTATGAGATCAAATGTTTCCTATATGAAATCATCAGACACTTCAGCACCTACCCATATATAACTGTAGTTATCTTTAGCTGATAGCCATTCAACGTTAACCGGGGATCCATTAATTGAAAGGTCAACCACTAGCCCATCAAAACCGATCTAAGGAAAAGAGATGGATTATATTTTAAGGATTTAAAGAAAAAAGCTTTCATACTTTGACTTGCTGATCAAAAGAGATCAGAACACGTTGAAGGTCTCTTGAAGCCTGGATGCATTGAAGAGACAATTGCCCGTCACCTGTATAATAGAAGGAATTTTAACAAGTCATAATATCAAATTGCGATGCTTACTTTTCCCGAGAAGCCAACGATGGTAAAACCAGGCGCTCTGGTCATTTGGATCAGTGAAGAATGCATTCTGTACAAGTTCAAATTCTGTGAGTAAACAAATTATAAACTTGTAAAGATTGTGAAATTTACACACTAACCATCTAGCATAACATTCTCAGCCACACCCACTGATGACGATTTGTCAGGGTGTAATATTTGTAGAAGTTTACTACGATAATGCCAAGAACTAAAATTTGAAAAATTGGTGCTAATTTTCTCCGTGGTAAAAGCAAATTCTTCCTTCAAGGGGACCGATGACATTTGCACAACGAATCTTCGATAATCCCAGCAATGAACTGAAAGTGAAAAACCCCTCTCAAAAATACATCCCCGTGAAAAAATCAACTCACAATTTCGTTCATCGTACTCGAGAAATTTATTGCATAGCTTGAGCTCCCTGGTCCAATCGGGCTTTGTGTGGTTCTCCATTGTCCAACATCTGTGCTGCCAGCTTCCGTAAGACTTGGGATTCACTTTAAGACATTGCTCCAAGAAATACAGCTCGCCATCGAATGTCTTGAAAACATTCTCCTCTTCCCTGTAGAGCTATGTAAAGCCACGAAATCTCAACTTGAATCGTGAGCTCACCAGTTGGATTTAATATGCGTGAGGATTTCACGTCTGAAGTTCCACAACGTGTAGAAATCTGGATTGGCAGCCAGGATGTTCCCTGTTACTTCCAGAGCTTCATGATCATACTCTCTATTCTTCCTCTGTTTTTGGCAATAAATGCTTCGAAATTTTGGTTAATTTGTAACTGGTGAATTAGAACCTTCTCAAAAGCAGTCTTAGTTGCACCTTGGTATATCTTCAGTTTCTTTTCTCGCTCTATGCGTTTGGCTTCTTGCTGTTCAGCGGTTGTCTTTACTTTGATTCTACCATGCTGAAAGAAATAATCGTTGTTATAATTATCTAACGAGCTGTCAATGAAAAGAACATTTTTTTCTTATACTGTTGATGTCATTGATATTCATGTATCCCAGAGGATAAAATAAAGCAACTAAACAAGGAACTAAACAAGGAATTTATACTCATCAATATTTATTTTTATTCACCAGAAAATTCTGAGGAAAAATATAGCATAAAACGAACGCAATTATTATATAAATGAACATACTTGACACATACCAGGGGCCTTTCTCTACCAATTTTAATTTAGGTTGACTGTCCATGATCATGCACTACCATATAGCACACCTTTATCTATTTGGCAATGCGTCAAAAGAATTCAGTACTATCCCTCTGCCACTAGAAAGTGTGTTTTCCACTACTGGGTTATGTTGGTATGTTGTAATGGCCACATGTCCACTCTGAATTAGGCGAGCTAATACAGCCAACAAATAAAAATTACAAAGGAAAACATACAGACTTGTGTCGCCAATCTTTTGATTGACCCTTTGCGGGAATCTTTAAAAGCATTTTTTTTATTAATTAACTCGAGCATAACTAAACCGCGTCAACTTACATTTTGGAGCATGACTTACCAGAACAACGTGTATAACGTACTATACCTAAGACGCGACTTTGAAAAGATCATCATGTTATGCCAAATGGGTTCTCAGATTTCTTGATAGGCCTATCTAATGCCACATGAATATGAGGCATATGGTCTGCCATATAAAGCTAGCCTATCCTTATATAAAATCACCTTTCACCAACTATAATATTACATTAACCTTCTAATTTCCATGTATGATGTGAATACATCACAAAACACCTATATTAATCATATTTCACATCACTTGTAATGGACTTCACCATAAATTACACGATTTCAACATTTTATACGAGGCAGGCCTGATTGCACGAGAGGCGCGAAATTTTCTATCCAAGTTTCATGGATGTTATCATGTTTACATTGATGATTGCACAACGTTCGCGGCCGTCAGCATTTTTCTTAGTAGGTGTAGAATGTTGGTGATATGAAAAAAGTTCAGCAGTAATTGAGTAAATTTAAAACCTGGATCGGTTGCTGTGGGCCCTTGCAAAATTGTAGGCTACAGCATGGATTGGATGCTGTTATATTTGGTGGATTATTTGCGTGAAAATTCAAATTGTAAGGTAACCCAGCGTCCCAGGCATCTAAAATATTATCTAGTGTGGAGCCAGTGCACTCATTTTGATTTTCATCATTTTGAGCCTAATATAGTCTCGTTCCAAAACTCCTATTGCTATAGGCATCATCCACAGAGATTATGGCTACAGAATGCAGCTAAGCCTTATAGTAATACCGTTAAATACGTAATTTAGTAATACGTATCATACGGCAACGTAGACGCAGAGACGTTTCCCCAGAGGGGAAACGGTAACGGTAGGGCGGATCCACGGGTGATCGGGATCCGCCATAGTATAGGGCTAGTTTCTTGATTAACCCCATACACTCGGGCAGAAAGGGTTTCAGTGGAGCCAAGAAACCCAAACCCACCATTTTGAGGAATAAACAATGATTTATCCGAGCTACAGTGGAAATCGCCTACTTTGGCAACAGGGCGATAATAGATGACTATTAGAGAAAGTACACACTAACGAAATCTTACATTCCATTTTTTTTTTTTTTTTTTTTTTTTTTTTTTTAATTATACATGCAACGTTCAACTCCGGCAGGGGTCCCCGCACTTTTCGAGGATAGGGCCATATAGTAAATCTCAGAGTAGCCCGCGGGCCAAGGAAAATACCGCACGAATAGAAATACACATAATTCATATTTTTGAGCATGCACAGGATCCTCACCAGCCGAAAATATAAGTAGTTATTGGAACCAATCCATCAGCTTATGTATAGGTGTGTGTTGAATTCCATCTGAATCCATTCCATTCATGCAGCTTGCATGGATGTAACCTCCCATGATCTTTGGAATAAAGGTCATGGGAGGTTACAGGAATAAGACAGAAATCACAACCCAACCAAGCACAAATTACATTCAGTCAGACCCCATTAACCCACCCTCGATTGTTCTAAAGGAAATGGGCGGATTAATGTAAAGGTGTGATTGCATTTCAAACCAAAAATCGAATTGCATAAATCCTTTGTTGATTTCTGTATGTAATCGTTACATGTTGTTAAACAATTAGCAGGTTGACAACTCAGGCCACCATGGCTGCAGCCGGCGACTCCGCCACTGGTGGCAGCTGGCGGCGGCTTCAGGGTCAAACATTAGTATGATGGACGACAGCCAAATTACCAAGTATCTGCTCTACGGAGAATTATAAACCAGCAAGTGAAAACAGATCGACCACTGCTGTGCTTCAAAGACAACTGCAAAAGAGACTTTAAAGCCTTTGCTGTTCCCACTGACTAGGTGGAGCTTCCTGCAAAGGACAGAGGGAAGTAGAACTCTGCGCTCCACTCATGGCCCCAAAAAATAATATGTAAGCTTGAAGGTTAATTTTTTGGAAGAGGGGCACAGACACATATGTCCCACCAGAAACACAGCTTTCAACACTGCCTAACAGTCCTTAAAGGGAGGGAGAACTGGTTAAAAATGGACTTTGAGTCGCTATTTGATGCACCAAAAATAATTCCTATGCCTGGCTCACACAAGGAAGATTATCCCTAACGATTTCGCGGGAGATATATAGCTAATTAGGCGTGACGTCAGGAGCTGTGATGAAACACCGAGTTGCCCATCTTTTACAATGGGCCTCGTCATATCAGCGTGTCCTGCGACTAAACCCCTGGATATTTTTTATTTTATTTTCGGAAATAGATAGAATAATCATTTTGCCACCAGTCAGGCGCGAAAAAATATTTTTTTATATTTTTCTTATTTTAACAAGCGATTTTCTAGGACACCTACCATGTTTCTCATCCTGAAACAGTAAAAAGGTCAGCCAGAGCGCACCACGCATTCACTTTCGTTTCGTAAACAACAGAGATGTCCTTTTATGGCAAAGATGATCTGCTCTGATTGGTTGAAATCGATAGCTTCACGAGGGGAACGGGACCAATCACGGCAACCCCTCGGCTGACGTTTGCCTCCTATACTTCGTAATGGAAGCCATTATCCCATAGGCCCAATGCTAACCCCGATATTCGGAATGCATTATTTCCTTACGCTTGCATCCAGACATGGTGTTTTTGGCACGGAATGCTATCAATTGGTGCTATGAGTCAATAGAACACTTAAAATTCAGTTCCCCATCCCTTTAAAGAACTTTCTAATCCTCACTCCTATCTTCCGTTTTTATCCACCGACAAAATTGTTTCTTACATTCATCTCTCATCTTTCACACCAATCATAGCCTCATATCTACCTCTTTTCAGTGGCACTTAGCCACTGCCTGTAACGACATGCAATTGCCATCAACCAGTACATGTAATGCTCAAATTTTGAAGAGCGCTCCCACCTCACGTTTGTCTGCGTGTATCTTTTTTGCTATATGAATCGAATGTAACTGCAGCAAATACCGAATTTTCCCATGGTTATATAAATTCCAAACGCAGTCAGCGACGTTATGTATAATGCTAAACAAATAATAGTGTAATTTATTTATTTGCTTTCTTCTTATCACAATGAAATGTTTAAGATAAAAACCAGAGTCGTTGAAAACAACTTACGAAATAAAATCGCGATTTCGTAAATTTCGTATAACCACACTTGTAGTTCTGATGGTTACGTTTTAAAATATCTCTCGTCTCGCGAGAATCATGGTGAGCAGTGAGAAGTGCCAAATTTAAGTTCCCTGAACATGACGGCAAGAAGACAAGAGAAAGGTGAAATCAAACTAGAGCCCCTTTTCAGCTTATCTTCATTATTCAGGGAGTATCTCGTCTCAGATTTACACATGAGTCGAAATCCGTTGCTTTTTGCGTATCAATAATATCAATTATGAAAATCTGCCTGAAGTTGACAAGTTCAACTTGAGGGCTCAGCCTCGGCTGAAGTCACAAGTGAACTTGAACTTCAACTTAAACTTTCTTTACTTATCTGCATTCATGATTCTGTAGCCGTAATCTGTGGGGATCAATATACGATATAGAGGCTTGGAACGAGATTAAAGTGAACTGTGATTGTCACTGTGACAGTGATTGAGTGAAGACAGTTCTGAGTCAACTAACTAGGCCTACAATCTTTAAGTTACTTATTAGCTCCCTACTCCCTAGCACAGATTCTCGGGTGAGGTCTGTATACCTTGCCCGACGGTAAACCGCTTCTTTTTGCGTCTACTGGCAGCGAGGCTCCACACTCAGCCGATTGCATGATAAATATAGACATTATTCGACAAATCCTTGTGTTTAATCCCTCCAGACGTTAGATGGTATATTTATGCTCCAAGAAAAAAACAATATGAGCCAGTACCATCATGTCGAACTTACATTAATTAAAACCCGCAACAAAATATCACTTCGTGAAGAAGTAAACAAACGCCATTTTGCAAGTGACGTCACTCAGCGCATGCGCACTGCATTGTAAACAAGCGCACATGCTTCACTTTCCCGCTCAAACTTCTCTCACGACTTTCGAATGAAAATGAATAAAATTGTTCATATACTGATCGGTGATGCACAAAATATTGCGTATTAATAATTAATACGTATTCCTTTGTGAAGACTTGGTATAAATTACCGAGTAATAATATGGAGAGCAGGTCATGTGACACAACAATCGGAAAGCGGAGAGAAACCTGTAATGTCACTTTTTTTTGTTGCGGATCCAGTTTAAGTAGGTTTATGGTACTGGTACAAAATTTAGTACCAGCGTCTACCTGGTATGGCTCTGCAGACCCTGGTGCCTTCATAAATATAATTACAAGTAGGGCTGGGCGGATATCCGTGTCCGATATCCGTGACAGCACGGATATTGGGGGTTTTCAGTACTATCCGTGATCCGTGTTTCAACACGGATAGTTAAACACGGATAGTGTAAATTTTAAGTGTTTGTTTCGAGCGCACAGTGAGCGTAGCGCACAGCCATTCCGCACACAAGCGCTGCTCACTGAAGCTGAGCGATGTCAATTACAAGATAACACGATGCCAACAATGCGCTAATTCTGATTTGTTTTAAATAAACACAATTCTATGCCCTTGAATCTCTTCAGTCATCAAGCAAAAGTGACGTAACACGCGTTGTTGACTATCTCCTTTAGTGCCTATTTTTCAACACCGTTACACGTGACAGCTTTGTCAATTGCGGTTTTCGTGTGAACCACAAACAGCACTAAATTTCATCACTTTCTCGACTTTGAACCATGTTTGAAATTGAACAGTTAATACAGACTATAGAACAATAATTGCCATGAAGTTATGAACTGACTTCCGCCTCATGAAGTTACTAAGTTTGTACATTTCCAAATCATGTTTATTGAAAGTGTACACTGTAGCACAAAGTGCATGTTACTGTCGTTCCGTCTTGGGCGTATAATCTGCGACTCGTGAAGTTGGGGGAAAATACTTAAAATAGATTGCGCTGATAAGGAATTCACCTGTGTGAAATCGACAAGCAAGCAAGCTGTCTGCATGAGCGATACCTCTTGAAACTCATTCTGAACGTTTTGATAAAAGAAATGTACAAGAAGCAAGAAGGATGACAGCAGTAGGTCAAGGTTGATTGTCTTTAACTACTGCAGGCAGAGCGTGGTTTTCACGCTCACAGCGTGTGCCAGGCGCTGGGGCATTACGCTGCAGGTGCATGCTCCCGTGTTTGGGCATAAATATCCGTGTCCGTATCCGTCGGATATTAGTAACACGGATATCCGTTATCCGTGTATCCGTGTTTAAGCAATATCCGCCCAGCCCTAATTACAAGCGTAGAATTCTTGAAATCGTGGTTCGCGAACTGGAGTTTAATGCGTTTACCGTACAGCGAGACCCATTGGGCTCGCTGTAGTATGTCAGCTACTAGGTCCCCTACTCTCTAGCTTGGCAAGCATTGAATCAAAGACTGAAGCAGTATTGTACAGGGCTGAAGGCTGAGTGGCTTCGTAAGTTAAAGTTAGTCATAGTGATAGACACAGTGACACTCCTGTGTGTGTTACTGTGTACTGTGTAGGACCTGCTTCTCCATTGGAGAGCTAGGTTGAAGCCAGGTAACTCCATTTTTGTTGTGATTATCCATTGTATCATCTTCAGACACAGGAGATGGGAACTCCATCCGGGTGTTTGTTCGGGTTCGTCCGCCAGTGGAAGGGAAGCATAACGTAGGAAGTGCGGCATGCCTGGAGGTAGATGCCCCGAGGAGAGCTGTGACAATTGGAATCAAACCGGACGCCAAGACTTTTACGTTTGACCAAATCCTTGATTCTTCCTCTACTCAGGTTTGTGCGTCATGTTTTCTCATTTCACGATGTACGTTTTATCCTTTGCAGGAAGCAGTTTTCCAAAATATTGGAATGCAAGTGATTGAGAGCTGTGTTGCAGGCTACAATGGTACCATCTTTGCATAGTGAGTCTGTGTCTTGTTCTGATTTTGTTTATTATAACTTAATCGTTCTCAGTGGTCAAACTGGGTCAGGAAAGACCTTCTCCATGCTCGGACCATCAGAGGAAGCTGGAAACAACTTCAACCACCCGTTACGGGGAGTTATCCCTCGAGGATTTGATTTCCTTTTCGGGTTGATCCAGAAAGAAAATGAACTTGTGAGTTCTCATTTTTAAGTCATATATATTCAAGAATCATGTTTCCTTAACTCCTCACATAGCATGACGGTAAAATCGAATACTTGTGCAAAGCTTCGTTTATTGAAATCTACAACGAGCAAATCTTTGACCTCCTTGACCCTGCTTCCCGAGGCCTTCAGCTCCGTGAGGATATCAAACGTGGCGTTTTTGTGGATCACCAGATCGAGAGGGTCATCTCAAGCTCAGCTGAAGCGTATGAAGTCAGTGTTTTACTACCTGAGAGTACACGCTGCATCTCAGGTTTCATTTGCAGGTTTTATCTGACGGATGGGTGAATCGTACCGTGGCAGCGACCTCTATGAACAGAGAGAGCTCACGAAGTCACGCCGTGTTTTCAATCTACATTGAATCAAAGGTAGCACTGATGATGCCCAATAACCCCTACAGCTTCTTATCTTTGCAGATGACCAAAGATGGAGTGGTTAACATGAGATCTTCTCAACTGAATCTGGTCGATTTGGCCGGCAGCGAGCGACAGAAAGATGCCAATACCACAGGAATACGTTTGAAGGCTTGTTTGATTAACTTTTCATGAATTCTGGTTAAATTTATTTTACAGGAAGCCGGAAACATCAATAAGTCTCTGTCTGTGCTTGGTAATGTCATTATGGCACTTGGCTCACAATCAGCTGGAAAAATGAAATTTGTGCCCTACCGTGAATCAAAATTAACTTTTTTGCTCCGGGTTTGTTCATTTTTTATGATTTTTAGTATGTTTTTTTTTATTTTATATTTTTTATATTTTCTTGTGCATATAGGATTCTCTTGGAGGTAACGCGAAGACAACTATTGTAGCTTGCGTCAACCCAAGTTCAAAGTGAGTTTTCTGTGAGATTGCCAGGAATAATTTCTATTAGGACGATTGCTTTTAACAATTCATATCGTCGCTGCATGTTTTACTCTCGGTTTTGTAGTGGCAGTGGAATTTTTGTATTTAACCATGTTAAATCTTTTATTGAAATTTTTAGAATGCTATTTTTAACTTCCAGAACCGGATTTTAAACTCAAGCAATAGTCTTATTTGATAAATTTTATCTTGTACTGTTTTTAATTCATTTTTGTGGCATCATTGGAAGTCAGTTTTATTTGTGAATTGATGTGATGCATTGCTTTTTTTTTTTTTTTTTTTATATTTATTTTTTTAATATTACTTATTTCATTTATATGCATGTATATGGACTTCAGTCTGCAATAAATTATTATCTTATTATTATTATTATTATTATTATTATTATTATTAAATTTTGCTGTTTTTTCTCCTTAGATGTTATGGAGAAACTTTATCAACTCTCAATTTTGCCAGACGAGCAAAATTAATAAAAAATAAGGTTTGGATTAGTCAGGTTAATTTTTGTTTTATTGACAATTTTGTATTTACTTCAATCAGGCTGTTGTCAATGAGGACGCCCAAGGTAATCTTGTTAATCTCCAAAATGAGATTAAACGCCTCAAAGATGCGCTTATGAATTATACACAAGGAAACATTCCTCAGCAAGGTTGGTTTTATCCTTTATCCTCTGTGAAATAGAGAAAAAAATTATTGCTTTAAAAAATGTTTTTATTTATTTTTACCCATTCCAGTTGCGCTCTCCTTGAATCAACCTGGTGAGGATGTCATAGCTGATGCTACGGAAGCTGGACCTTGGAGAGAGAAGTTTCTCCAAGCGATGTACCTCCGAGAAAAGGCATTGGATGAATCTCAGGTGCGGAAGTGGCTCTCGAAATTGAAATTTTATAAAATTTATGGAATAATTTTCTCCTCTCAGGCTTCACAACGCATGGTGAAGCAAGCACAGGAACTGTGCAAATCCAAGGATAATGCGCTGAGGCAGTCACGAATGGTGCTTAAATTCCGAGAGGAATCTCTCAAACGACTTGAACGATCTGTTCAGGCTGGAACTGTGCTAAACTCACAGGAATCCCAACAAGTTTTGGTCTGTTTTAGTTTTTTGAAGAGACTAGAAAAAACATCAAGATTTCTCTTCCTCTGCAGTCGAGTCTACGAAATGAGGTGATAGCACTGGAGGCTTACGTGGAGTTCCACCCGGAACTGGCCAGAGTGCAGGTGGAGAACCGCTCTCTGAAGGAGGAGATCAGCAAGATGAAGGCCGAGAAGGCATCCATTACTCAGCTGACCAATCAGAAGTCCAAAGACTTGACCCTGCTCTTTGAACAGCTGATCAGCGAATGCGACCCTCTCGCGGAGAAAGCCAAACGCGAGCGCCGCAACTCACAAATGCTCAGTACACCACAGAATCAATCCAATGAACTCGCTACTGCTACTCTGGACAGACTCAATGCACAGATTGCCACGGTATCCAAAAAAAATTCTCAATTAAAACAAGAAAAAAAACAAAGGATTTTATTTTTCATTATTTCTTTTCTTCAAATTTTTCTTCACTAATTTTTTATTTCTTTTTTTTCCTCCCAGCTAAGAGCGGAGAAAGAGGAACATTTGAAGAATATTTCTGAAAGAGAGGCTGAGGTCAGATCAATACAGAGATCGTACGATGACTTGAAGAAAACTCTGCAATCGTATCAAGTGAGGCAGAAGATTGAGCGCGAAATGCAAGAAGGTCGACACTTGGAAACTCTCAAGGTCAAATATTGTATTTTACAATTTAATAATAATTTATATCACTTATAAAGTTAATGGATTTATAATTGAAAATTATTTTCTGCAGATCATGACGACTCCTAAGAGGGAGAGAAGGCACGCCTCCTTCACAGACAGTCCGTGTGTTCCATCTCCAAAGTTAAACCTTAACGAATCCGGTTTAATTACAATGGAGGAGGAGCCTCCTGAACTGGTAGAGGAACAAGTTGACGCACTGCTGGAAGAAAACAAGAAATTGAGCGTTAGTTATCAGTATTAAAACAAGTTTGAATCAATATTTATATGAATATTTTTTCTCATTGCAGAGAGAGTTGGCTGATTGCCAAGCTAAGCTGGTTACACATGAAAATGAGAAACTGGAGTTTCTTAAATCTGATACTCGGCTACAAATGCAGTTGTCACAAGCTCAAGAGGTGAAGTAGCTGTCTGTCTTGCGATATTTGTAATTTTTAGAATTTTCCTCACAGCTGTATGACACAGATAAATTTGTTTGGGCGGGCGTTGAAAGAGACCTTCGGGAAGAACTTGAGTCTCTGACTAAAGAATTACAAGAAGCCACTCATACGAAAGATTGTAAGTATTTTGTTAATGAAAATTTCAAATGAATTAAAAATTATAAATTAAAAAATTATAAATTAAAAAATAATTTTTTTTTCTGCCCAGTGGTTGAAGAGGAGGCCAGTGACCTAAAGTGCATAATGGCTGGCGAGGAAAAACGATCAAAAGAATTCCAGATTGAAATGAAGGCCGCAGTGGACAAGTCCAGTGCTCTAGAGATCCAAGTACTCTATGACCTCTTTGAAAATAACTTACATGCTGACCATATTTTTCACCAGGTGGTCTGTCTAGAGAACCAGGCAAGGGAGAGTCAACAGCGACACGAATCGGATCAACAAGAAATCGCAGGGCTTCGTGAACAGATGGAAACTCTTCAAGCCACGCTCAACTTTACAGAGAGCAACGTGTCTCAGTTGGAAAACCTCCTGAAGGAAAGTAAAGCTCAAGTTGATACAATCAGTGCTGAACTACAGGTACGAGTGCAATTCATACTTGTGAAGTATTATTCCATCTCTTCTGCTGGAAGACGGCTACAACAGAATGGCAACATATGCAGCAGAAAGTCAATCAACTGACTGAACAACTTGAGAAAAGTGGATCTGAGGTATTTCTTCCTTCTCCGATTGAAGAATCTTTCCATGATGGGATATTATACAGGGAGAGAAGAAAGTCCTCGAGGCCATGAGTGAAGCTGAGTCATGGAGGACTCAGTGGGGTCAAGCCAAAGGTCAGCTGGATGAAGCGCTGGTCAGTCTGGAGGATCACAAATCTCAGGCGAGAGAACTTGTCTCTCAAGTTGAGCGTCAGAGCAAAGTGACGGAGGAACTCAAGGTGAGATTTAATTTCATTCTTTGGTGATGTCATAAATACCGGTGTACGCAGGAAGTCAACCTGCACCTACAGGAGGAGGTGCAGGAAGTGAGGGCTGAGATGAATGACCTCTTGCGATTGGAGGACGACCAGGAACAGAGGTTTGCTGAGCTGACCCAGCGCATCCTTCAGCTGAGCGAAGACAAGGAGACAACCGAGTGCCAGTTACGCCAAACCGAAGCGGAGAACGCCACCAGGGTGCAGCACCTGGAGGATGCCTTGCAACAAGTCAAGTTCCAGGTCAGTCTATATTTTTAACTTTCTGTTGATCAGTTTTTCAAACTATTTTAGTGCAACATTTAGTGGTGTTATCGGCTAAATTAATTATGAGATTGAGTCTTGTATTCTGAAAGATCGTATAGTTTTGCTCTGGTAACTCAATGAAAACTTCTTATTCAGAACATCAACTTGGAGGAAGATTTGCACTCAGCACTTGATACACAGCGTAACACAGAGAATGAAAACTTCAAACTCAGCGTGAGTTGTTCTCTAACGACAATCAGATAAAAAAACAACATTGTGGATTCTTCAGACAAAAGTTGTCAACATGGATGCTGATATGAGGGCCCTCAAGCATGAGATCAGCGTCCTCAACCAAAAGGTTTCGATTTTAAATTTATTAAATTAGATAACATTAGATACATGTAATTGCTCCATGAGGAAAATATGCCTTGCAATCATGTTAGCCTATTTATATATATTTTATTCAACTTTTTTTTTTTTCATTTAATTTTTTTTTTAAATCTGGATAAGAGAAAATGATGTTGCTATTTCAGCTTTCCAGTAAAGAACAAGGGATCACATTAGCTGAGCACCAGCAACAGTTACAGCTGAACGAATTGCAGGAAGCGTTTGACCAAGTGTTTGCTCAATCTCAGCAGCAGATGGATCAAATCACACAGCTCAAAGTGAGGTTTAGTTTGCTCTTAAACCAGTGTTTGTGACCATGTCCACCAACCGTCAATTATGGCCACTTCTGCTCAGTCCCCGCATGGCACTGAGGATTAACTCCCACTCTGTACCTGTATGAAGTATCAATCCTTCCAAGCACCTTGAAAAACTGAGGGTACTATTACCGCCCTGTGTAGGACTATCACCTCCAGCTGGTTATCTGAGTGGTCATCTTAGGTTTTAGTGCAATTGATTTCTGGCTTAAGGAAGCTCAAGTCCTGGTTTCAACTCCTATCCTTGTTCTGGTAATCTGGTAAATTACTCTTTTTGCAGCAAGTACAAGAGGAAACAGAAAAACTCAGACTTTCGGTTCTGGCAGAAAAAGATGACTTGCTGAACAAACTCGGCGTGATTGAACGGTGGGAGTCCTCTTTGATGAGAATGGAATAATTTCTGTTTCTTACAGGCTCACAGATTCAATGGAGAAACAAAACAGTGAGTCAGATATCCTTCAAGTTCAACTCAAAGAAATGGAGAGGAGGGTGCAACTTCTCAAAAAGGTCTCTAAAACTTTTTTTTCCCCCGAAAATAATTCCTCTCAATGCTCTGTCATTTATCTCACTTATGGAGAATCATCAGCCGCTTGAAATGATTCTGTAGGGTCCTTTACACCCAACAGCTATTTCCTTTTGCATTCTCACCTGAATAATATACTCCCCCAAATTGTCGCATGTTTTTCAACTATTTTCCTCTTTTTCAGGAGAATGATTCGCTTATGGAATCGAATGCCGCTAAGGAGACTGAGTTAGCCAACATGGCCAGCCACAGCAACCATAAACAAAAAATCAAATACCTGGAAAAGTTACAGGAAGAGTTGGATGACACCCGAGAGGTATTTAATCTCTTGTCCCCTTCAGTGTGGTGCATGACATTGTCATGGGATTGTTCTTTTTTTCAGAAATTGCGTGTGAGTTACAACCGAGAGATGAAGTCGCAAAGCCAAGTTGTTATGTTACGGAAACAGCTGGAATTAGACGGGAGAACAGCTAGTCCCATGAAGTCAGATGGCGCTACTAGGCACTGCTCCGGACCGTCTTCCAGCAGTAGTCCAGCGAGACCATTAGACGACAAAGAAAACAAATGTAGTTAATGACTTATAAAGAAAATGTTTTATTTGAAAATTGATTAAAATCAGAATTGAGAGAAATATTTTTATATTATCTGATTTGTTCAATTTTTTATGTATTTTTTACAACAATTTTTCCCCTATGAACCTCAAAATAACTGAATTCATAAGATTGAACCATGAACACATTGATATAATATATTCACTTTCCACCTACACAACAATCATGCCCAGGAAAATTTGATTCTTTTTCTGCAAAATAAGGTAAAACTTTGATCATGCGGAGTGATCAATGATTTCGTTGATAGCTGGGTTGGTCCAGTCTAGAGTGATGTTATCCAAATGGTTGTCAAAGTCAGTCAGATCTGACTGAGCCTTACTGTGCAGGAGGGAAGCAGCCGCTTCTAAGGCTCCTTCCATCAGAGTATCCCTGCAACAGAATAATAATCAACACGAGTCATAGTAATTTTAAAATACAATTTTAATTATTTAGATCTCGGCGAATAGTGCTTCATAACGGATACCTGTGTTACTAATATCAGACGGACACGGATATTTATGCCCAAACACGGGAGCATGCACCTGCAGCGTAATGGCACACGCTGTGAGTGCAAAAGCCACACTGCCTGTAGCAGTCAAAGACAAGCGACCTTGACCTACTGCTGTCATCCTTGCTTCTTGTACATTTCTTTAAAAGAAACATTCAGAGTTTTCAAAAGGCATCCCACATGCAGACAGCGCGCTTGCCTGTTGATTTCACAGAGGTGAATTCCTTATAAGCGTAGGCTATTTTAAGTATTTTTCCCCAACTGCACGAGTCGCAGATTATAAGCCCAAGATGCAAGGACACAATCGTGCACTTTGTGCTACATTGTACACTACATTACACAAACATGATTTGGAAATGTACAAACTTAGTAACTTCATGAGGCGCAAGTTAGTTCATGGCAACTGTCCTATAGGAAGTTAAAAATAATTCAAGTCACTAGGTCGCCAAGTACATGTACTAGTCTACATTAACTGTACATGTCTGATCAATTTCAAACATATATGCATGTTTGCATGATGACTGAAGAGATTCAAGAAAATAGAATTGTGTTTATTTAAAACAAATCAGAATTAGTGCATTGTCGACATTGTGTAATCTTGTAATTCACACCGCTCAGCTTGAGTGAGCAGCGTTCGTGTGCGAAATGGCTGTGTGCTGCGCTCACTGTGCGCTCAAAACAGACACTTCGATTTTACACTATTCGTGTTTTAACTATCTGTGCTGAAACATGGATAACGGATAGTACTGAACACATGCAATATCTGATGGATCATGGATACAGATATTCGCCCAGCCCTAGTTTGTAATAAGATGAAGATATCAAGAAATTTGAGTACCGAATGCCAAAATGATGCCTTACTTTGTTTCTTTGAGTTTCCATTCGCTGTTATTGTAGAGATAAATATCGTAGAACTCCTCTGTGGCATTCACGGATATTCTGCTGTTGTCAATCTGAGGAAGAAATTGAAGAGAGAAGAAGCAAAATAATTAACAGGTTACCATCAATAAACAGGCATCAATCACTCCAGAGGAATTCTCATGAATCTTGCTGGCAATCCGTTTGGCGATTATTTTAGGACTGAAAAGGAAAGAGAAAGATGTTGTTGATGAGTAATGCGTGAGTTGCGCTAACCGACCTAGATTCTTCGTGCAGTTCATTAGCATGATAGTAGCCAGCAATGACAAGGTCAGCTTTCTTGCAGTATTCTTCAATCTGAAGAGAAATAGTAATGAAAGTTCATTTTGAAAAAACGTCCAGTTCAATGAGTAACACAACTTTATTCAAGCTACCTACTTAATAAATTAAGCTTAATGATCTAATGTAAATTAGTATAGTTAAAGGAATAGTCATCAGAGGTACCGTAGTGGTCACCTGATCACAGGCACAATAAGTCACAGAGTACTCAGAAAATAGAGAAAGCGTTCACTCAACTAGCTGGAATACTACAGCGAGACAGGGATACGTAGACCTTGCCCGATTTATCTGTGCTATCCCTCAACCGTTCAGTACTAGCACTATACTATGGCTGATCCCAATCACCTGTGAATCAGCCCAATCGTGTCAGGCCCAAAATGAGTCCACACTAATTAAAATTTTAAGCTTCCAGGTTACTCAACATTTTTCATGCAAATAATCCGACAAATATAACAGCGTCCATGCTGTAGCCTGTAATTTTGCAAGTGGCCACAACTGATCCGGGTTATAGATTTACTGCTGAACTCTTCATATCACCAACGTCCTACTTTTACTAAGAAAAATGCTGGCATCCGCAGTATTCCGCACAATGTAAACATCCGCCAGCAATGTGTCGCTCGGATTGAAATTTCGGATTGAAATTTGTATATATATTGTTCTTGATGAGATGTATTGTGTTTTTCTTGTTTCTCTCTGTTTATTTTCCCTTGTTATTATACTTTTCTAGTTCATTATCTTATTTTTATTGTATTAATTACTTTTTCATATTGGTGGCAGCATGTTAATGATGTTTTATGTTGTCTCCTGGAAAGACTCCAAACCTTGTACATAATTATTTTTTATTGTATATATATATTTCTAAATAAATTATTCTCTCTCTCTCTCAATTGTCATGTGACAAGAAATTTCTACATTATATTTCTAGCATGCATAACAAGTTAACAGCCAAAACTCGTGAGACTTTAGCTGAACCTGAAACTGTTCCATAACTTGCAGGTTCTCGGTTGTGACCTCCTTATCCAGAGGGCCGAAACGAGGTTTGGACCGTGACGTCGTGGTCCAAGTTGAAGTTGAAAGAAAAACAGGCCCATGCTTAGAATGGATGTTTTGAAAAATGATAGAAAATGATAGGTCCTCTTCTGATCTTCAGGCTTAAATAGCCTATTACAATCAGCTCCTTTTATTTTATTTTATTATCATTATTATGTTTTGTGATCTATTCAATCATGAGAAAATTATTAGGCTGTAATATTATTGTTGGTGAAGGGCGATTTTTCATTAGGACAGGCGAGCTTTATAGGGCAGACCATATCATCATATACCGCATATTGATATCATTTATGCGGACTTTGATAGGCCTAGTTCAGTTACAGTTCAGTACCTGAATAAGCGCGACTTCCATCATCGGTGCCAAACTCAACGATAAATGAAAGAGTGGAATGGCATCAATCAAATCAATAGTCTTCATCTCTCCGGATTGTCGTTTTTCGGCTAGTAATACTCCATTTACGGCGCAGTGCGGGTACTTCGCCGCATGCAACACCATTTTGCAATAGGCCCGGCTTGACACATTGTATTCCGCCATGTTTCTGATAAATTTGCAACTAAGAAGATACTATTTCAGAATGCCTCTAAAGTGAAGTATTGAGTCAGGTGCACTTATTTTACCTGTTTAACAGGTATTATTACTATTGAATGTAACGGAGGCTTATAAGTCTTGAATATGGATTATAAATGTTAATATTAAAATTTCCTCCATAAAAAGTATCTGTCATGTTGGTGATAGAAGGACAACCATTTGAAATATAATCTGTTGTCATCGTTAGCAAAGGTCCATTACTTCGCTTTGGGGCCTGTTTTTATTTCAACGTTCCGGCCCACTGGATAAAAAGGTCAAAACTCAAAACCGGGAACCTGGAACAGCTTCAGGTTAACTAAAGCTCTCGAGTTTTGGTTGTTAACTTGTCATGCATGCGAGAAATATAATGTAGAAATATAATGTAGATGACAACAAGGCAAATACAGCCTGTAATACATGATTTATGTGATATAAAGCATTGAATAATAGGTTGATTTGAAAGTATTGTTTCTGACAATGATGCATACTTTTAGCTGAGTAGAAAATACAAATGGCATTCAATTCAAGTTCACTATGTTTTGTTATCCGTTCTCATATCATATATACAATGAGGCTCTGAGTGATGTTCTGGACATGCATGCACCAGTAAAATCTAGAGTAGTATCTACAAGAAACGCTTGTGAGTAGTATATTGACTTGCTTTTAATCTGAGTGATATCAACCATGCAATAGATAGAATGGAAATATGTGTCAAAGAAGTCGGGTATTGAATGGCTGCCAAACACTTTAAAATGAACAACTCAAAATCGAATTTTATTATTATTGCATCTAATTCTATTTTTTAAAGTTTTCCTGGGAATAATGTTCCAATTTCACAAAAGATCACTGCAGATCCAAACATACCAACCAATCCCTAAAACAAATCATTGTGCTCCAGGAGTAGGATTACTTAATCATTATAGTTTTTATTGCTTTTGCCACGCCGAGTGCAGAAAATGGTAATTGAGACACATCACAGATTTCTGATTCGACTTGCAAATTTTGTGTTTTAGTGCGCCATTAAGTTCGTGCAATACAACTCGAATATAATAAATGTGAAGATCTCAGTAAAATGTTCTGCAGAGTGGCTGTAATGACCTTGAAAAATTGAGAACATTCCATAAAACCACGATATTTGGCTTGACAGCACAATCCCTTTAAATTTCCCAGGAAACCAGCGGCAATACTGAATGCACGGCCACCTCTCTCGGCTATATAGAGCAATGTCACGCTATCATTTCATCACAATTACAATGAGATAAAACTAAACATTATACTGCACTGATACATCGTCATGATCATTCTTTTTGTTATAATTATTATCTATTATCAACTATTAATGATTGAAAAAAATTTGATTGGGCAACTAACTGTTCGTTACAACTCATCTGCACTTCAACATTACCATGATTCAAGAATAATCCTTTAATGTAATCCAAGTAGGCCCATACTAAATATATGATTGTAAAGTCACCAATCTGTCAACACTGGATGCTAGAATCTGAATTAGGAGCATTCACTTGAGTGCACTTAGACACAGAACACGTGACAGCCGAAAGAACTGAAAGAACTAAAAATTTGAATTCCATTGAACACGCTCAGTTTCGGCCTTGAAAATCTGCAGCATGATAATAAATGCTATTATGCACTCACTCCTACACCCACGAATGGCACGATTTGTTGATGCACTCATGCACTTTTTCATTCACATATCTGGCGACTTATCTGAAAGCATTCAACCAATTAAGCCGCTGAGCAAATGCAAATAGTGTGTGTTTGATCCAGCCCAGCCACATGGGCACTGGCAATTAAAGGCTAAACGTTATAATGTATGCATGAAGCCTGAATATTCATGATTACTTATTTGAATGTTACATCATTCTGTTCTTAGCGTCCGTTGGGAGCAGACATGCAAAATTATATCCACGCATTTCAAGTTTCAACTACTAGTACATACATCTTTAATGATTCTTCAGCTGCCTTCATCACTTTTTTTTCCGGTGAGCTATTCTTTATATGATTGCATCATTCATCATGTATACCCATGTATATCACATACATGTGGTGTTGTACTCTTAATGGCTAATACAAGTGGCATCATTTGTAAAATACGATTAATACGCTCCACACATTCGTAACAATTGATTAAATTATACTTTGTTCGCGGCTTCACGGTTGAGATTCAAATTTTCCTTGTGTTCGAATTTCATCATCTATATGCATTCATTTTTCTTGATTATTATAATTGTATATAACTATTGGGTACTTGTAATTGATTACCCAGTTGTCATTTAAGAAGATCGATAATCATTGGAAGATAACTAGCTCTGTTACTTACTACTCTGATCTTGGATCCAGAATGATCTCAATCAATTGTCAACTAATATCATCAAATTTAATGTTTCCTTAGTTTGAATAGGCCCAGTAGGAAGTTAAGAGCCCACGAGGCAGCAACACGCGGTCGGCACCTGTTGCTGATAGCGCTGGCAATTGTCGATTATGTAATTATTCTGCATTCACCCGTAATTACTCTATCTTGCGCCTATTCACGAACCGGCAAGCTTTGCTTTTTTATCTGATTTCGTAACCCTTCTGATGTCCAAATTAATTAGTTGCCACACAATTCGTAGTTCTTAAGAAAGTTGAGAGGCATAATAAAGTAGGTTTAATTTAAGTACAGAAATGTTTACAACTCCGCAAAAAGGGCAGCCAAACACCTCTACTATGACAACCTGTTCAGCAAATCAAAGAATGATATAAAGCGGACATGGAAAATTCTAAATGATCTAACTAAAAAAAGC
>KB309526.1:60356-105503 GCA_000328365.1 Capitella teleta
TCGGCGTTTGTATATAGAACTGAGAGTGTTGTTAACGGTGCTGGATCCCTAATTAAACGTGGCTTGTTTTTCTTTCTACCTGGCATGGGGACGAAAATTTTCATTCCCATTGGATTCTTCATTTTCGGCTCGATTCAGGGTTGTCGATTTCTTTACGATTTGGTTTCCTCTGATTACCAGATCGTCTTCTCGTTAGCTCGTCTGTCAAGATAATATTATCATCATCATTTATTTTGAAACATTCAATCCTCCATCAAACATATGCAAATTTATATAACACAGCAAATAGAATAAATAGAAAGAGAGAGAAAAATAAAAAGGTTAAGAATAATATTAAAAAGTAAAAGCAAAGAAAGGAAGAATATTATCCAATTATACAGGATATTAAAGTCTGGATATCCTTTATCCAATTATGTGGAACATGATATTATCTGCGCACCCCTAAGTATGATGTTTTGATTCCAAGCAAAACTGATTTCATGGGCATGTATGTATCATGTAATTTTTCGTAGTTGGCTGTGGTTTCACTGTGAAATTCCATGAAAGATGCCCATGAAAAATACATGTTCTGCAGTATCAGAGCTCATCGAAACACGATAGAATTAAGCGCTCTCTTCAATTGGCGGGCTATACGCTGAATTATACTCGGTTGCGGCGGATCATATAGTCATAAAAATCCGTGAGGCGTTTATTTCTGTGGTCAAGCATATGGCGTAATAGGTTTGCTGGGTTCTTAGACAAGCTGGTGAGGGATCTGTTACTCTGTTATGTTAAAGTTCAGGGAAGTCATTGGGACTTCAGACATAAAAGGATAGGTGCTTGAGGAATCCGTACTTGAGCAATCAAGGTATGAAGTGGGTTCATGACCTTGATAAATCGTGATTGCATGGCAAAGGTGAAAGGTCTTCCAATTGAACTTTGATCTATTTATAATAATTCTCATTCGTGATTGTAAATCAAATTCGATCAGTTCATAAAAGTTATTATCAAAATATAAGAGACAGCAAATCTATGTGCTTTGGATTTATTATTCTTCAAGATTATTTGTAGTGAGAGTGCTGGTTTTGTTATATATTTATATATATAGGACTGCAAAATTGCATTACATTTATTTATCTCAAATTGGTCAATAATGTTGGGATTTAGGAGTACCTCAAAGTAGTCTTATATCTACTGTTAATTTTATCAGTATTCATCACAAGAAAGTGACAAGATTCTTGATTGAGTCATTGATTTATTCAGCTGTAATTAGCAAAAGCCATCTACGCCTAATGCACTAGGTCAGAGTTCAAAGGCGGCATTTTTTAGCTATCTTTGTATGGACCACATTATTTTTTATGCATCACAATTTATCACCTTTAATATTATTTCAGCCTTGTTAACACGACCTCATAACAATAATCTAAAATTATCTCAAGTTATCATAATTAATGTGGACCAGAGAATGCATAATTTGATTTCCACCCTCATTTTTCAGATTTACTTCCAAATACCAGCCTCGCAATGAGATCTGTTCTCATTCAAAATTTTGTTCGGCATCAGCTGAAACTGAAAAGTAAGTTCAATATCTGTGCAATAACTTTATTATATATATTTTTGTTGTTTCATATTATTATAAAGTATGCTTCAATATAGATTATTATTACTTGGGGCTCTTAGATAGTGCTGGCATATAGGCCGAAATTTAAAGAAACCCAATACCACTGCTGTAACAGAACATTTGTAGTACGTAGCTAATAATTATAGTGATTAATACAATGATGAGTTTTTCTTTTCTACCAGCCTTTCTTAAATTTGTTCATTTCTTCCCAGTTTTAATGCAAAATGCTCGTCTCTTGCATCAGTCATCACCTGTTGGTTGCCAAGCAACTGATTCAAACAAACCGAGTGGTGAATTCGATGAGGAGATGCTAGAGTACCTTGTTTGCCCTCTCTCCAAGTCCAGATTGCGGTCAGTACAAGATTATAATCTGCGCATGTATAATTTCTATTTATTTCTTTATAATATTATAACATCATGTTTTATTACATTGTTAATAATGAATAATGATATAATTGACTATCGTATTGTGTTATGTATGCTGTTACTTTTATTATATTATTTTATTTCTTGCAGGTACGACAAAGCTGCGCAAGAGTTGGTGTCCGAGGACCTTGGTGTAGCATACGCCATCGTGAATGGGGTTCCTAACCTTTTGCCCCAAGATGCCAGGAAATTGACTGAGAAGGAGTGAATGAAGAAAATGTTATGGTTATAAATATTTAATCTTTTATATGCTGGTGTTGAATAAATGTGGGATTTCTATACTTGTTTTTAGTTATTACTTTTATGTTTTATCAAAGAAGGTTCTTTAAATGTATATCGCCAAGAATCTCACAGAATATCATCAGTCACTCACTATCACTAGGTGTCATGGAGGACAATTCATCACAATTAGAATAACGTCGAACATACTAGAAGGAGGCTTATTTACTGCTTAATGTTGTTGACTCATCGATTGTTATCAAATGATATATGATCCACTAAAATATTATTTTGTTTATAAAGCCATCTAGCTTCTTTTCTTACTCCTTGGAATCGTCTAGAAAAGATCTTTCAGTACATCTATGATGTATGCACGAATCTCCTTAGTAATCCACAGTTGAGTTAACTCATCCATCCATAGTGCTCTGTTGCACTACCGTGTTACGAATAAACTATACTTGTCAATCAACTATAATTAGTAGAATACTATCACGATGGTCAATATTTGTTATAGAAAAACAAAAATCCATGTAATGTTTTGGGGCTGATATCTAAAAACGCAGCCATATCTAAAAGTTCATTGATTCTAATACATATACACAATTTCTTTTGATTTCTGTAAAATATTGAAGCCTTATAAGTACTGGATGCTGATTGGCAGATTGGCGTAGACTGAAGTCAACTGCATGTTTAAAATCGAATAAATGAAACAACTTTTTTTTTGTGATATGCATGAAGCTTTATTGAAGTTGGACGAGACGAGGCAAAACTTTGGCGATGATATTGATATCACGATCAGCCTCATCTTGATCGTCCATCTCTTGCTCACTGAAATATTTTTTTTAATAAATAAATATGAATTATTCTATCGGCTCGAATTTTCTGAGACATACCCTAACAAAAGCATTGTGTCAAATAATATTAATTTAGGAATTACAAGTAATTTAATATCAACAATAATATAATTCAATAATTCAATTACCAAATTTTACATACCTTCTTGCATGTTTCATAACATTGCCTCCAAGTCTTGAATCTGTTTTCGTTTCCTCCTCTGCCCATATACGTGAACACCTTGCACTCATTTTCCTGGCTATCATAGTAGATCATTTTGTCGTACCATAAATAATCCCACTCGCCTTTGTCAAGGTCAAGTTTACACACCTCTGTAATAAATCGCTATTGCTTAGTACGAGTGTAATCGATTTTGCATACCTTGAGCTTTTGTGGGCGGGTCTCCATCGCACCCAGATACTTGTAGCTCATAGTGGTGGTAGAGGCTGAAATAGTGACGATTTTGAAACATCGCAACTTGCATGCTGTCGAGGTTTCGTACCTGTTAACGGCATGTAGTTGGCATTGGCTGGTGAGAGCCAAGTAATCGAATGATCTGCACTTAAAGGTCACTTCGTTCTGGCAAGCAAGCTTGCATTGGTCCAAAGTAGCGTTGATCGTCTTCAAATGATTAGGCCCCCTACCGCTGATTCCCAGGTTGACAACTGGATCTTTCCACCTACCAGCACTGCACCCATGCGCTGAAATAATTTTATGTTTGTGATGTCATATTTGCATGGCACAATTAAACTCTTACGTTTACAAGTGCGCTCATAATAATCAAGGGCTGAAGAGCTCGTCAAAACATGCTTTTCTCGGTCAACTATGGCGAGGTTACACTGCCTGCCGGGCTTTTGGTAGTCAAACGATCTGCAGTGAAAGTTGGGTTCGCTTTTGCATCGAGCCATGCACTCCTCTGGGCTGGAAACGTTCCTTATGATGAAGAGGTTGTTACCCTTTATAAATCTGTTAGAGATGGGCCCAATGAAAGGGCATCCCTCTCTGCTTCTTGGATCTGTAAGCGAATTGTATTACATCATGCTTTCAATCTATGCAGATGTGTTTTTGGACGACTCACCATTTTCGCAGACGTGTTCATAATGAGTGTAACCATGGTACTTTTCGCGAGTGATAATTCTTTTGTCGAAGGAATCCACATCTTGTAGGAAACAAGCTGATCGTTTCGTTGAGTATTCGAAAGACCTACAAAAGAAGCCTCTCGATTTTTCACAGTATTTCTTGCACCGTTCTACACTCCCACGCTCGAAGTATCGCTTGTGGCTACCAGATAACACAGAGTTTGGCACTCCAGGAGTCCAAGTGCAGCCATCCCTTGCGGCTGATGTTGACCCTGAATTGAAAAAAACAAAACAAAACAAAACAAAAAAACTTAGTTATGTAATCAGCTTTGCAGAACCAGATCTCACCAACAAAGAGGAATGTTGCCCAGAGAAGTATCGACCACATGCTTTGCGAACTTGTAACAGGCTCACATCCTTCCTTGGCAAAGGAAGGGGTTTATATGCCATCGAAATATTATTGCTTGATTCCGGCAATTCTTTCAATCTTGATGTTATTTACCATTATTTTTATATTGCATATGCAGCTGTGCAACCACGGAATTGATTATATTTATTTCGCTTCAGTTTGTCTGAATTTAACAGCCATGCACTAACTCATCAGACAATTATATTTTATGATGGGCTGACAGGTTCAATGTACTGTGGAAATTTCGGAGGCTTTTATTTTATGAATGCGTACTGCAATTTGCAGAACACTGAGAAAACTGAGTCATGACAAAATACTATAACATACTATTTTACGACATTTAGACAAGTTGATGATAATTTGGTTTCTGCCATATTTCTACTGTTATATGGAATGCTGCCATACCAGTAGTTGGCTACATGTACTCGGATTGTTGAAGTACAACTCATTGAATGCATGCGCTTATTGCGCTCACCCAGAAAGCATCATACGCTGTGGATTTGCGAAATGGTCTATTGGATGCGATTAAACTGGTATTATTATCATATTTTGTTTCCTTTTTTTCCACTATATATTTGGTAACCAGAGTTTCTTTTCGTTGGTGCCCATCAATCAGGAGCAGGAACATGAACACCACACAAAGATAAGAGAAATGAATATTTGGTATGGTTAGTATAACAATTCATGCTGCTATCCCTATTATTCATATTCTAATTACATCAATATTTATGCCGATTTATCTCAATTGATAGAGTTCATTCATCATTGCACGATATTTCCACTCCTGGCAGGAAAAAGGGGATAAGCTTCTTTGAACACACAAATAAGGCATCGCTCTCGTACTATTTTTTTTTTTTTTTTTTTTTTTTTTGGGGGGGGGGGGAGTGCCATTGTGGTGACAGTACACTATAATGTTTATCTTCTAAAATCAAAACAAACCAGAGTTTTGTGTTAAAGCGCCATGTAGGCCTACAGATACAAGATCGAGATGACCACATCCTCAATGCTTGTTCAGGGGCCTCTTTGCGATGACGCACACTCACATTTAAATGTTCCTCCCTCATTCAATATAAACTTTTAAATCTAATTTCTTTGCATAAATGGGCGCAGAATAACTTAAGTAAGTCAAGACCAGGTTGTTTTTTTTATTTTTATTTTTTTTGCTTCTATGAATAGTAGTTGTAATGAATTTTATTTGTAAAAAATTATCCTGGAAACTACATTTAATAAGCTATAAAAGAAATATCTATAATATTTGATGTTTGTTTGATTGGAATCTTACTAAAGTTTTATTTGAAAATACAGCGAAGCACAGTAAAAATCGTAAACCTCATTCCTTTATGGACAAAGTTGTCGTCGCTTGTCGATTTCACTCATTTTGAGACGCAAGTTGAAAATATAAAATGTTCGTACTTTTTTGTGGAATTGGTATGAAATTTTATTTCAAATTTTCAGTTTACAGTTCATTTCAAAGTAGACTGAGTAATATTTACTCTTTATATTGCCAGGAAACAATTAAAACTTATTGGGCAACCAGATGTTAGCAATCATATAGTTTGAATTGCACGATCACAAATAATAGTGCAATTGTGTTCATTTCGGAGCCTTTTAAGATCGATTCTATAAGCTATTGTGAGTGACGAAAGACCAATTTTGGGAAACTGGGTCGGCTATGAATAATGTCCAAGACAAATTAAAATACGAATTTCCTGCTCAAGCAGAATAGCTTGAAACGAGATGAGTGCGAGATTTCTTTTTTTGAGAACTGCATGCTTAAGATCTGCTCACTCGACGGCTCCCATTGTTAAGGGCCGTTAACCCACTGCCGGGCGGGCGCTGCAGACGGGCTCGCCCGCCCGATCTAAAATGTTATTTCCATGGGAATAGATGTGGACATGCTGGTCGTTTACTCACCACAAGGTCGGCCGGTGGGCGGGCGCAGTCCGCCGTCCGTCGGTCGTCTGCAACCATCAGGGCGGAAATTCGGGGTTCTCCTGCGTGTGCAATGAAGTGTTCAGTGTGATATTGAGCATTGTCAGAGTATGTGCGCACTCATCATGCACCAATCAATGACGAATCCTCAAGTTGAGATTTTAATTATAATCAATCTCCTAATAATTCTGAATGTTGCTCCCATAATAATCATATACAAACTAGTTGGGAGTCTGTTGATATCAAATGTTGGACCAGTATACACTGTGTACACATTATTTATATACCCATGCATCAAAATTGAATAATTTTCTTATTATATAACACCAACGTTGCTGCATTATATATAAATACATGTTACATAACTTTTGTTTTGTGTGTATGTTGTACAAAATCATAAGCATTTCATTATTCAATAAATCGGAAAACAGATCAACAACATCCTAGCAAACACGAATTCGAATCGAACACTCCAGTTCGAAATTGGTGAATACTTTCATTGGGTGAGGGAGTATAGCCATCTACTTGAGTCAATATAGTGTATGATATAGCAGGCATGTACATAAGTTTTAAGAAATAGTTTCGGCATACCTTAACTACTACATGTATTGACGCATATAATAATTACTTTGCGGAATTCACCAGTTTATAATATCTGATTATTGATATTAGTGGTGCTTTATAGCCCAAATTTAATGCCCAATAGGCTTGATTTTAGCAACAGATATGATTTAAAACTTATAGAAACGTAAATGGCGTTACGTACATGAGTTTTACACATTGAACAAACTAATAGCCATATTCGGAATTAAGTCATGTGTTAACAGAGGTGTTGCTTCAACGAATTTCGAGAGCGAAATGGAGATCCAGTTATAAATATATATAGTAGGCGGGGCATAAAAATCATGTGACCATCGTCAGCCCGCCAGCCTGTCTGCAGCGCCCACCAGGCTGTGGGTAAAAGGCCCTTTTATAATGGAAGAATTACTTTTGTCACGTCACCAGTCTGAAATCGAACGCCAGAAGAAAGCGAGATTTTAAACCTCTCAAATTTGATGCACCAATGAATTAGCCAACAGCAAGTGTATTGTCTAAAATATGATAGTCAAAAGGCTTATTTGTCTTTATAGGATGCACCTGATATCATCCGTTACTAGTTCAAAACAATCCGAGGTCTTCTTAAAGGCTGTGGTCACACTCGGTTGAGTAATATTGGCGCCATAATGGAAACCCGGGACCAGGGTTTTCTCCTACACTTTTTGATAGATTCTAATTAGTCCTTAGCCTGCATTTTTGCTACCATAAACAGTAACACATAGTGCCTAGCCCTTTTATGCATTTGGACAGCACACAAAGTCACCGAGGAATTTTAAGGAATTTTATCTCACCCTCACAATGCCTTAATTATGGGCCAATCGGGTCTCGAACTCGGGACCACCACCTTCCATGCAAGACAGTCAGGCTGGGGCTACTTGGGGTCTCTCTGGGTTTTTTTTTTCGGAAGCCATCAGCAAGCCATCGCTAGATTTAGTCATGGCGCCAGCACACGGAAAAAAAAAATTGAATTATAAAACTTATCCCGCGATTACTCTCGAAATTTGCATTACTGTAGGCTGCGATTCGTGGTTTTCATATTTTATCGGTTTACAATAAAAGTATAATAAAATATAATGTATATCACAAATTTCATGCATTTTCACAAATAACACAATGTTAAAAAGCCTTTAATAAGTATCTTATAATCACACCATGAATAAACACGGTTATTCCATTGTCCATGCCATCAGCCCAACAACGCTGTCTGATCTCAACACCCCACTCCTTGCACCCAGCATGTGTCCGTCTTCATCTCCTCCACAGCGGCCTTGATCCCTGCCCAAGTTTCTTCTCCAACTGGACGAACGAGACGACGAGGAAGGACGAAGCCATAGTCCCCAGTGTCCCTCAACTCGACGGTGTAAGAGTACTTGATGTTAGCGATGGCCTTCGCCCAGTCATATGAGCCTCCACCAGCTGCGTCTGGAGAAAGAACACGTCTTGATAGACGGAGACTGAGAGGAAGATACTTACACAGTATAACAGCCGGAGACCCAACCTTGTATTCTGTCCCGTTGACTTCGTGTAGCGCGCTTACCGCAGCATTCGCGACTCGTATCTATGTGTTACAAGTAGTGCATACTTATTAGAACAATGTCCCACGTTAACTTGCTGACTCACCAAATCAGGGTAGTCAGCAGGAGGTCTCCTCGAGTTGCCCCACGGAGTTAGCCACATCTGAGAGTAGGAATGCAGAGATAGGTACATCTTCAAAGCTCCCTGGTTACGTAAGATGAAATTAGCGACTGCGATGGATTCTGATTCAGAGAATGGCTGCGACCCCGCATAAGATGCATCGCATGGGTTGCGGCTGCGACAGTGCATGGAGTCACAGTGACCTTTGGGTGAAGTCACAATGGGTTAAATACATTCGCAAACTGCATTTTAATCACCTCTCCATTCAAAATCGAAGTTTCGGTTGAGATCGACACCCTGACATCGATATCGCTGGTGATACCAGTTTGGCCGGAGGAGACTCCGGGTCTTGCGCCAGAATCGGTCCTGTATGTCCATGACATCATAATAATTATCCTGATGAGATGGACATTGTATGACATCTTACCATACTGTGGGAGTAATGGTAACCATCAGGGTTTGCAACTGGCAGAAAATACCAGTCAAAATCGTCCATTAATGCTGTCACGTTTGAGTCAATTCCATATGACTCTATCAACTGTCCAAAAGACAATGTACCTCTATATAATTTATATTGAATTGATACATACCTCGTTCATAATGTAGATAGAGGTAGCCGGTGCAATCCACTCCCTGGCGTGGATTCCGGAATCGATCCAGATAGCCGGCTTATTTCTCCCCCTGGAGCCAATCTACGAATGAGTCATACTCTAATTAATGCTGCGTTGATGAGTGTCGCCAACATGTTAATTACCCTAACTAGTCTCATGCTTCTGCCTTCATATGAACGCCCGATGTCCTGAAGGTGAATCAAACTTGGGTGTGATGATTGCTTGGCCTCAATCCACCGCATGATCTATTAAAAATTAGAGCAAGTGAAAGATAATCAACTTTCGTGTTGGAAGGCGACGTCATATACCACTTTATTAACAATTCATTACTACTCGTTCCTTTTAAATAAGAGAAATGGCACATAAATTATGGAACCAAAATGGCGCCCAAATCGCACACAGTTTGCGCTTCTCTGGTGATGAAGGATACTAATTTTTGCGTGTTATATTGCGCACATCTGGGTGTTTTACGTATAAATGTGTCTTCAATTTTCTCTCGTTCACACCAAACGACCTCACCTCGCCTATGATGTGTCGTTCTTCAATTACGCGACAGGAGGGAGACTGAGATTATCAACACAGCCACCTGTCTTCTTCATTGGTTTGCTTCAGTCAGCGATTATTGTATAACTATGTCACAGCGTGATGTCTTGGGAATACAGCTTCCTTAGTTACATAACCAATTGACTCAATTCCCTATAGCAACAGATCACACTGACCTCGTTGAAATCTCCATATTCGCCGACCAAGTCCCTCACTTCTTGCCCGTTGGTCGCCCACGTTGACCGCTTCTGTCTTTTTTGGCTCTCTTCTTTTTCGGCGTCCAGCAGGCTTAAAAACAAAAAAGGACGATTTTGTTTGGCAAATTTTAGTCTCGGGGTTGGATAAAGAATCGGACATAAATGATTTCTACGGTTTAAAGGTTATCCGTGTTTTGCCCTGGATACAATCTTCTCCTGATTATAAGCTTGGCTTACATAACGGATAACTGGCTCCATTGCATTGTGCGACACCCAGTTGGCCGCTTCGACCAACCTGGTGGTTTTGCCGTCGCCTGCTCGTCAGACAATAGGCTTCATTGACGATCGAACGGCCGAATGACGAGAGCTCTGATCCAAGAAGACTGCATGAGCGTAATAACATGGATGCCATTACGACAGCATGTCAATGAATGAACATTTTGGAGAATTTGATGTCACACACACAAAGTTAACGTCATGTGTTCCTCAATGGCGGTCATTATACCACGCGTTTCGGAAATAGCGGACGGGCGTTTCTATCGTTGAATATACGCCGAAAAACGATGAAATTTCGCGCAATGATACTAGTATTCAGGCGTTATTGCTAAAACAACAACCGCGATGCGCGCATTTTCAGCCACATGTTCTATAACTCCAGGTGTGCGCATGCGCAAATGATTTGCGATTGTAAATACAAATGCAAATCAGAAATTGGTTTATATAGTTTCCTTCGCCAAAGTAGCGCAAACTTTGAGATTTGGACGTCAATGTACGTCCAAATTTAGGAGACATTCTCATGATTTCTCGTATTTAACAAAGACGTCTGTGAGCACAAACATGGACCCAATATGGCACCCGAATCCCTAATTTGCGCTATTCTGATTATGAAGGAAACTAGCCCTAGTCACCATTACATCACACTGATAAATACGTTGTGAGGTAACATGAACAACGAAATGTTAGACCAAAAACTTTGCCAAGTATTTATTTCTCTGATCATTGCTTGATTTTTTTTTCTTTTCTTTTAGATTACATAATGATACATTATTGCCATAACTGGGATGATGCACAATGCGAATTGAGATTATTTTCATGATCGCAATGTGCAATGCGATCGTGGGAATCGGCTGATCATCACCGGTATAAAGTGATCATGTATACAATATTACAATGCACAATACTGAAACTTCTGAACTGTGTGCATGTATTAAACCTGTACTAAGAGTCGTATGTTTTTGCTTTGTTTTTGTTTAGTTTTTGTTTTTAATATGTAATTAGACTGACTGTCAATAATAATGGTATTCTGCCTCAAAACTTCAATTGGTTGCCTCAAAAGACGAGAAGCGACGTTATCGTCTCGCTGGACTTGCGTCATACTTCCCTGTCCTCCGTGATAATAATATTATTTTATATCTATATAGACTACCCAGTGAACACGACCAGAGTGTCATCATTAAAGGCTGAGCTATAGGTGTTTACAGCGAAGCCTAAGCCGTAATGATGAGTCGTATATAGATGCATATACATCGTCCGAAATGACACATACGCACGATTCTGCCACAGCCTTATTAATCATGGGGCGAAACAAAGATGCTATCTTACGTTTGTAGGTCGTCAATGATGACGGAATAGTTGAAGTTATGCCTCGTTAATTCGAGAGTGAATTCTTCGAAGACGTGCGGAGGTATTTGGATGTCCATGGAGAGACTGAAATGGGATCCCCACGGATCGACCTGTGAAGAGAAAGAGAGTTGAACGTTTGAGTAGTTGATGCATCCAACTGCCCCGGCAAGTGGTTAAAAAAGGTTATAAATACTTGAAGGGTGAACGTCTTAGTAAGTTGATTGAAACTTCTTAATGAATCTTGGCGTTATGTGAGTATTGATCGAATGTCATCCAAATAACATTGGGGAGTTCTTTTGGCGTTGTATATTTTATATCAGGTCCAAAGTACGTACGTATTGGCATATGGTTATATAGATTATCCATAGATAAATTAAAGAGCAGTAATTAAAACGACAGAATTGTGACGGTGACGTCACGGCTTACGTCATGAAATGAGTCCATGGTGTCTTCAAGCAACTGTTTTGAACTTTCTCCATCTTCGAGATAAAGACGGAGAACTTTGTGCCTAAGTAAAGAAGCAATAAGCAAAGAAATAAAACTTCCCATTAACCTAATATTCGATTTCTAAAATTCCAATAGAAATGTAAGAATATATATATTGCGTAACAATTACTCACCCATCATAGCTGACCCGTCGCTCAATCGGAATAGAATCCACAATACACAAATAAACAAATAAACAAATACACCGGTACAAAAGATCCATGACTTCTCACACTACATACGAATGCACGTGCACTTCTCCAAGACTCATCTCAGTAACTTCTCCTCTGAGTCCACTGCTTTTATGTTGGCAGGGATGAAAGAAAACGGGGGAGGCAGAGGAAAAGAGGAGGAGGAGGAGGAGGAGGAGGAGGAGGAGGAGGAGGAGGAGGAGGAGTGAACTCCTAGCATTGCCACACAGCTTCTCGATTATATTACTAGTTGTTGAGGGTTTTTTTTTTCTTTTTTTTTTTTCGCATTTTATTTTTCTCATTCCTCGATGACTTGCATGTGTGGGAGCATAACGAGCTAACCACAAATCTAAGTGAAGACCAGAGGGGGAAGGGGGAGTGGTTGGCTCAAGTCGGTTGATTTGATGAGCGGAGCAGATGATCCGGGCGAAACTCAGGACAAAGAACTTGCTACAAAGGAGGTTCAAGTACTGGGATAAGTTGTGGGGTTTTCTTTCTTGCTCTCAATTTTTCCTTTCTTCTCCCTTCCCTCTCGTTCTAGGCAGATGTTTTGACTTTGCACATTTAAAGTTCAAGGAATCAAGTTTCTATATAATGAATCGATTCAACTGGAAGCTCCGCTGTGTCCGATTCAATGTTACTTGAATTCCTCCAATCAATGAACTAGAAGTAAAGGAGCCTTTGGGTGAATACGATATTTCTGATCTGATGCCGAAAACCTGATCATACCGTTCGGTTTGATTCCTCGTCGTTCTACGTACAATGAATCATAGTTTAAAGTTTTTAACTCTCAGCCAAAATAAAACTGTCAAGACTTACATCTGTTGACTTCCGCTTGAAGCAATTTTACCCGAAGAAAAGGAAACCTCCAAGGATATAACTTTTTTTTTTCTTGACCTCTTGGTGTGATCTCTTGAGTTTCGAGTGCAATTACTAATACTCCATCTTAAGATCCCATTGTAGGAATGTTTACTATTTGCCATGCATGAGTGTGCGGTTGCCAATAACCTCTTGATCTCACTTATAATTCTATCATCATATGGTACAAATCTGCATTGTTTATGTATCTCATGCAAGCAACAGAGCGTGAACTCAGGGAACATCTCTGCATGCCTAAGGGAAGTGAGGGGGGTGTTAGGGATAGCTTATTTTGACAGAACAGCTGTTGGATAAACACTGACAAATCCTCTGATTAGCCATATTGCTTGGCACGCATTCTGAGTGTTTAATAAGCGCTGATTGCTGTTCGGGGCAAAGGAGAATCTGTATTGTGCATCCTGCGGTACCCACGAGTCACGATGCGCAGTGATCATCAATTCTGAATCATTCTATGGAACTGATATACTTATCCGTCGGTAACAATATTTCGAATACATAATTTGCATTGTCTGAGTATGAAAACTGAATAATTATTACCTTAGGGCGTAACGCATCAGTTAGAATGAACAATGCATGGGATGAAATCATGAAAATTATAAGACAACGCTAACATGTTTTACCTGTCTTGATCAGGTGTATATACATATTTCTTAATTTAATTTAATCTATATGCGGCATGTTTGCCCCATCTGCGCACTACTAGCACTCATTGACTCAATTGACTTCGTGTCGAGTCATAATATCGAGAATAATGAGCCGCGCTTATGATTGAGGATGCAAGCACTCATAACGGAGCTCGCCATTTATTTCGCATTTTCATGTATAACGAACGCTCGTCTCATAACTCTAAGATAACTCTTTTGCACTTGTGCAAAACCCAGTTGGCCACTCAGACTAATGGTTTTACCGTCGTCAGCTCGTTAGATAATGACTTTTGCTTTCACCATCGCCGCAGTACAGTTCTGCGTGGTATACGCTCGAGCCAAAGCTGTTTGTTTTAATTAATTAATTCTTTCAATTTTATACATGTAATACACAATGGATTTGATCGCGAGATGAATGTTAATACTTGTGTTGTGTGCGTAGAGAACACAATCACCAATTAAAAAGAAATTGCACTTATGAGCTGCTTATAACCAAGAGGCATCGTTCGGAATTATCGTCCGCCACGTAGGTTTGATATATCAGTGTTTATCAATGATTTTTAATGTTTTAAAATGGTGGCGGACTGCTTTAATTAGACCTACAGGAAAGGTGAGTCAGTCAATCGCTTTAAGTTGAGCATAGTATCATCACATTAGTTATAAAGGACTTTGTTGTTCGTTTTCAGCATTGCATAACTAACATCAGTGACATCAGTAAGTTCTTCAAGCAACAGAGCGAAGGAAGCCGCGAATGAGAGAGAGGACTGAGAGGAGAGGCAGATCGATCTCCCTTGTGAATCAGTATATAGATACGGGTTATAATTGACTCAATTTGTCTGCATATCACTGTTGGGAGCTGTGGTCTTATCTGGTCACATATCGAGATCCAAGAAGAGAACCATTTACTATGAATGGTAGCGTTGGACACGTGTCATATATATCTGCCACGAATCAATCACGTGATACAATACTTCCCTTGACCTAGTTCTTACTGCACTCTGACTTCGGTGCATGGAATCCGATCACAATATTTGCATCCACGAAACTGAACTTCAGAAGCACGAATACACAATGGATATTTTGTCATTGCATCACTTTTGTGTTCGCTCTTTTGGACATCGCGTGGTGGTACGGCGATGCGAATGATATCCGTTTCGGTGAATCTAAAGAGAACACACTCATCATCGGTGACATCGCTTGCCCTTTAATAAGAACAAAGTAGTCGTGCCATACTCCTTTCTGCTCGCTTCCTTCCTCTAATAATAACATATAGTACCTTGAAATCCGGTAGCATTTCCATGCAGTGAAGGTTATAATGCGCCCGCATACTTGCAAGAGGTGCTCAGTATTCAGAATTTATTCAGCCAGCGATGATTCAATGTGATCCTCGGTTACATATTGTGGAATTACAGTGGGAGATTTCAGCGAGCAGAAATGAGTGGCATATGGCTATTATTTGAGACGCCCAGGAATCACAAAAGCCATAATAACAACACAATTATAGTACAAGCACTGTTTACTATATTCTAACCGCAATCGCAACGATCTGCAGATAAAAAGTCATTCGGATTTCAAGAACATGTCGTTTTACTAATAACACAGCTTAGAGTTTTAACTTCAAACATGGTAATTTAAGTTTAATTCTACACATGGAACTTCCTTTTGGTAACGTATTCAGTTGATATTACTCTCAACAACCATTTAATTATCTCACCATTGGCGACCAGTGAGTGCCTATTTTGCAACCAGGATTTAGTCTTTAGCTAAGTCCACTAATTGTCTTTAGTTACCTGTTTAGCTCAGTTGTAGTAGAGCGTTGGACTTTCAATCTAATTGAGTTCGATTCCCCTGAGTGACTGACTACAAGCCAACGAATAGTCAGTTTAGTTTGGGACTTAAAATGGGAACCTTTGTGATAACTAGCGATGGGGGAATATTGAATTTGTCTGAATATCCGAGTCCAAAGCTTGTGTCTGTGCTGTATATTCGTCGAATCCGAATACGGAGCCGAATATATACCCACTCCATTGCATTGATCGCGTTCAATATTCTCCTAAAAAGAAACCCGATGGCGACGAAACTGATGCCAGTGATGTACACCACACAGACGATGACTGTGAGATGGAGCGGCCGCAAATCCACGAGCTTCAGCTGCAAGAACCGAGTGAAGCAAGGTGCTGTGCTATCACCCACCGGTGATAGCACAGAGGTGTATAGAGGTCTTCTGTGTATACATGGAACAACTTCTGAAGAAACTGGAATATTCAGAAGTGGGATGCTACATACATGGCTACAGCATATAGGGATGTTACCATCCCTATATGTTGGAGCCATAATTATATGCTATGCAGATGATGTTGCCCTGATAGTCCCATCTCGTGATCGAGACGATGAAAAAAATGTTGGGCAAATGCGAGGATTTTTCAAACCAATTCCATGTGAAATTTAACAGCGCCAAAAGCTTGAGTATTGTTATTGGAACAGATCGAAGAAAGCAAACCCGTTACGTTACACGGTGTTAGCATATCCCTGTGCAGCAGAAGCAAGCCACCTTGGGCACATTGTGGAAATAAAACCCCGCGGTGCTACCATAAATAAGGCCAAATCGGAGTTCTGCAGTAGACTGAACATACTGTTTACACTTTTAACCATTGCTCCTTAGATGTCACACGACACTCGTTTCGCACGTTCTGCACGTCATATTACGGCTGCCTTCTTTGGGACTTCAGCGCACTTCACAGTTTTTACACTTTCTGGAGGAAGTATATCAGAAGGCTCCTGAAACTTCCTCTGCGCACACATTCACGCTTTATTGCACCACTGTTAAAATGACCTCAAAGTTGAATTGTTCTTAAGATAAGTAAGTTTCCTCTCACCATGTTTCAATAGCTCAAATACTCTTTTTAAAATCCATTTCCAATCTCACCCTTGATAGTCATTCAACCGTTGCCAGAAATTTAAGATATATCATGGCATTCATCAAAATAGATAATGTTTGTTTTTGTTTTTTGACCACATTGTTAATAGAGATACGAACACACTAAAGGATATTATAAGAATTATGAATGTGATCCCCGATGAAGTAATACACAATGTATTATAGAAGATGAAAATAAGAAACAACGAGTGAATCGCATCTATTTTTCCACATGAAGCTTCAAATGCACTTATTGTAATTTGCACTTTCTGATCTATGTTTGTGATTATTATTATTTATGTTCATTTGTTATTTGTTTTTTTTTTTTATATAATTATGTCTTTTTACGACATGAATAAAATATTATTGAATATTATTATATTATCTTCGATCGTTATATATAGGTTAGTAGGATCAACTAATTAATGCTTTTTCAGGTAGTTGACTAATCAAGAGCGGCTCGACGTGTAATTGGTCAGGTTTTGTCACGATGCTACGATGCCCTGCCTTTTCATGAGCCAATAAGTTTAACGAAATTTACAACAGTGAGCCACGTGATGCTTCCTTGATAAAGCCCTAATTAAGCCCCCCAGCAAACTAAATCACTTATACGGAAGTTGTGTAATTATATGTTTGCTTGACCATTAATTCTAATTCGATCTCTAAAGCTAATCACTTCCAATGATTTGAACCCCATTGTTTACATTTACTTCACGACTTTACTCGTGAAAGTTATCTTCTCTTTAGAAGTTTGGAATTGATTTAAAGTATGCTTTGTTGATTCTCATCCATCGTTGTGCATTCAAGCGTTTAATTACTGCGAGTAATGCGGGCTCCCGCATGCGGCTAATTAAGTAAACAAAATAACTCATATATTTATCATTATTATTAATACTAGAAGAGGGTTTATCCCCAAAACAAAACATATACATGTATACTAACAAAAACATAAATTTATTATAAAAATGAACAAACAAAAATGATTTCTTTGATCTATCCGCAAATCACAATTTGCCATTTTGAGAAAAGAAACTTCGCACTTGAGCGGCTTTTGCCCGTCCTATCACAACCGCTAAATCCTGAAAGTGAAATTTGGTTCTTATTACCAAAATGGTTAATAAATTATCATAATTCATATCATTAACACATTACACATTATAATTTCAAATATTGACCAACTCACCTGTTCACTAGCAAGAGCAATCTTTAATATACCTGAAAGATAAACAAAATAAAATTTTAAACAAAATAAAATTTTAAACAAAATAAAATTTTAAACAATGAAACCAAATCAGAGTTGACTCACTTCCGAAGCATTCAAGCAGAGCACGAGCATTCACATCTCCAAGACAAGGGATTGTCTTCACCGTGTTTAAAACAGAAGTTTCAATCGAAACATTTTTCACTTTGAGTCGAAGCTGGTTATCGTGGGGTTTATTTTCAACATGGACCTGGGGTTATGTTTTATCATTAATTGTCCATTCGATGTCATTATAGAGTACCATGCCGATGAGGATGTTAGCTGCTTCGGCTTGATTGCCGACTGGTAGCAACACCATGCCTAATTCGAGGACTGTCAGCTGTTGGAGTTTACTGAAATACTGTTCTGTCACAGATGTTCTCTCAACAATAACGACTCCTTTCACTTTGTTTGCCTGCGGAGAGAGAATAAAAAGAAATCGTGAAAATCTAACTAATTATTTTTGCACGACCGATGAAATCTTACCATTCTGAGTTTTGCCAATTTTCTTTTATACGCTGCTCCTGCAAGAAGATCTCCCTCTGACACGTATATAACGCCGATGTTCTCAGAGGGACAAAAGTCAAGTATTCCGATGTTATCATCATACAGGACGTTCACTCCACCTGAGGTGAAATTGGAATATATTGCGATAGTATCATGCTCTTGGGTTATTTTGCTGTCCAGTTTACCAGCGAAAAAATATATTGTCATTGAAGACAGCCAGAATTTAAAGTTATATATTATTGGAATGGTCAGGTCAGGTCAGATCAGGTCAAAAGATTCATGTCCTTTTGTATCGGGACTCTGTAGAATAACGGAATTGTCCTCGGAGCAAGAGATTAAATAGTAAGTAAATAGAGTGAGATAGCGAAAATTAAGATATGTAAATCATATGGAGTAGTATCCTATATATCTTTATTATAGGATACTAATAAGGAGATAACAAACAAAATGAACATAACAATAAACTTAAAGATAAACTTTTAAAATATAGGTAAACGGAGCAATAAAAGTAAATAATGGAACAAAACAAATAAATTGCACTGTCGCTTAAAACCCATAACGGCATGAAAACGTTATGGGTTTGGTCATAGGTACGTTATGATTTCAGTGAAACTTGTGAATCGATTCGAATATTTCACTTCAAAGCAGTTCAGGGAAACTAACAGGCAAGTTTTCGAATTAATTCGGTGCTCCTCCATTTCTCACTGCACACAATATGACCATTTGGAACACGTAAGAAGACATTCACAGCTGGTTGTGGTAAAACTGAATGAATTGAAGACACAGCCATTTAAAAACAAAACTAGGGTGAATTTTGTCGATATGTTGTGTGACGTCACCTGAACTAGCGTAGCCAGTATCAATTTTTATATTTATTGTGCGCGCTAAAATCAATTTCAACAAGTTCCCGCCATAGGTCTGGTCCAATTCTTGAATGAAACCACATGGAGAATGAACAGAGAAATAATGTACTCGCCAAAATTATTTTTATACGTGATAGAAGTTAAAACATTAGTCACTTTCTCATTTTACTTTTCATTGATTGTGTCTTGACAATTGGCCTCCATGCTGGTTAATACTGGTAGGTTGAAAATACCTACAATCTCCACGTCTCCATTTCTGAAATAATATATATGAATACGCACTTCCTACTGTGTTACATACCAAATAGGACATCGGCCAATCTTCCCATTGTAAAAAAATAAATAAATAAACAAATAAATAAATAAATAAATAAATAAATAAATAAATAAATAAATAAATAAATAAATAAATAAATAAATAAATAAATAAATAAATAAATAAATAAATAAATAAATAAATAAATAAATAAATAAATAAATAAATAAATAAATAAATAAATAAATAAATAAATAAATAAATAAATAAATAAATAAATAAATAAATAAATAAATAAATAAATAAATAAATAAATAAATAAATAAATAAATAAATAAATAAATAAATAAATAAATAAATAAATAAATAAATAAATAAATAAATAAATAAATAAATAAATAAATAAATAAATAAAATAAATAAATAAATAAATAAATAAATAAAATAAATAAATAAATAAATAAATAAATAAATAAATAAATAAATAAATAAATAAATAAATAAATAAATAAATAAATAAATAAATAAATAAATAAATAAATAAATAAATAAATAAAAAAAAAATCATTTCGGTACCTTTGTCATTGGAGTCATCCGCAAATTTGCATCAAATAAAAACAGGCATGATAAATCCGATTTATAATTTATTTATATGATTTTTTATTTTTGTAAAATTGATAAAATTGATCAGCCATTCTATGAAAAATCAAATTTGCTTCAACAGACGTACAGACGTTTGTGTCTCGCCGGGGGGGGGATTCTCAGGTCACGTTTAATGTCCAAATTTATAATACCCTGTAATATTCTGCCCTGAATAAACATTCATTCAATTTTCATTACATGTACCATCTATAGATTGAAAAAAGTGACTGTGAATTGTTTTCAGAATATGTAAAAGACGACCATCAATCACCATGGCTGCAGGTAGATCAGGATTACTTGAAGTGTTTGTTCGCCAGCAGTGGAGCAAAGTGTACGCCGCTCTTTCTCCTTTTCTCTCTCCCTCTCTCTCTCTCTCTCTATATATCTCTCTATCTCGCGCGCTCTCTCTCTCTCTCTCTCTTTCTCTCTCCCTGGTGACACCATGTCTCAAATACATAAAAGGGTAAAACCAGACCCACTTTTGCTGACAGATTTTAGTGTTTTTGGTGCGCTGGAACCAAAATCTGCGATAATCAAGTGGACAAATGAATAAAATCACAGGCAGTTAGTGCAGAAAGATATGATGTTTGAGGTGTGGCTTGCGTTCTGCTTTTTTTCCCCATGATCTTTTGCTTTGTGTACACGATGCAGTACATGTTCATTGTTTACATTTAATATGGATGTTGTGAGTGGATTTAAGTTATTTAGATGCTCCGTCTGATAAAAAGAGACAGTATTTCTGAGAATGTTGAGTCCTTTTATGTTCAAAAGTCAAGACTAAGCCAGTGTTGAAAAATACAAAAGCAATTATAAGTTTTACAAGGTAGGGGCGAGAATGATATCATAATTGTGTATTCACAATTAAAATATTGGCAATCTCCGTGCAATAAAAGTATATCTACTGGTACCGAATCAATGGCAAAATGATTTATGTATTCAAGATTATTGTTAGAATTTTGGATTGTGCCAAAATTAAATCGTAAGTACATTAGGATTGAGTATAGGTACGTTGTGAAGTAGTTCGGAACTACTAGGACAAGATAACCTGAGTTGGTGGATATTGCATGGACTATTGGATTCTGAGGTGCATCTGTGTTTTAACCACTGTATTTATCGTACCTAAGATGAGAATGGGCTAATTAAATCAGTAATTGCTCACAATTATCACTTCGAGCTGCAATTCAATGGTAGCAAACAAATATTTAGACCTGAGACTTGCTATGAGAAGAGGAATAAAAGCGCGCATTTCTTTGAGACTGTGTTGCTGTAAGATTACGGTACCATTCCGGCGTCGGTAACACTGCTTGACAGTTTGTGTTGGGGGAATCTTGCAGGCGATGATTTTGACAGCTCTGTGTTTTTCTTCCCGATTCTGTGCATAAAACGATGTCGCTGCTCTGAAAAGCCACTCCCCTTTTTGATTATCGACGTGCATCGACGGGGCTCATTCTTCTTGATCGCCGATATCCGAATATATTCATCATACTTCATAGTCACTTGTGATAGAGAGAATTGACTTATTCCGTTTATAAATTATATTGAGAATTGAATTGTTATTAAACTGATACAGTTATTGTATCTATTGTGATAATTTCATTTGTTATGATACCAATTTCTTCGTTTTGAGCATTCAACGAATCAATTAGGAGTATCAGATTTTCGAATCAGAGTACACTTCACTATGCTTATTATGAGCATCTTACCATTTATAATCCAATAGATAGAATTGATCAATCATGATTCTATGAAAAAATCAAATTTCCTTCAACAATTTTCATTACCATCTATAGATTGAAAACAGTGACTGAATTGTGTTCAGAACATGTGAAAGACGACCACCAATCACCATGGCTTCAGGTAGATCAGGATTACTTGAAGTGTTTGTTCGTCAGCAGTGGTGCAGAGTGTACGCCGCTCTCTCTGACGACACGCTCACCCTTTCTCTGGACGAGAACCCTGATAACAACGTGGGAAATGGACCGGCTGATAGCAAAGGATCATTGCAGAGCAATGCCCCATCAGTCGGAACTAACGGCGACAAATCGTTCGGGAACAGCGATCAACTTCCAGAAAGTATCGCTGGACAGAAACGGATTATTCGTGTTGTGAAGGAGGACTCTAACGGACTTGGGATTAGCATAAAAGGAGGCAAAGAGAACAAAATGCCGATCCTCATAAGTAAAATATTCACTGGAATGGCTGCGGATAACACAGGCAAGTTGTACGTGGGGGACGCTATACTGTCTGTGAATGGAGACGACCTAAGAGACGCCACTCACGATGAAGCCGTTAAGTCGCTGAAAAGGGCTGGAAAAGTCGTTGATCTTGAGGGTGAGTGATTTTGTTATAATATGCTATGCTCTTTGAGTCTTGACTCTTTGAGTGTTTAATTAATCCATCATATTACATAGATGATTGATTTGAAATTTATTTGGTGGCATTCATTGATCAATGATTTAGCCTATTAACTTGCAGCTTTTCTTCACGTATATACTTGTGTGATGTCATGCCCTCTTACCCTGCACTTTCATCACCTGCGTGAACTTTGCCCTCTGCCTAACACGTTTGGTTCAGTGATGACTGTTGCAAAGTGTGTTCACTCGTCGGGCATTGCCTTTGATACTTTTGAACTCAAAATTGCTAAATTTATGTAAATACAGTAGGTAGTTACTATTGTCAAAAGATGGACAAATTATAGTATTCTTCACGTGAATTTTCCACCCATTTGTTCTACAATTGTCAATCAAAACCTTCGTGCCTCATCAAAGATGCTTAATTTTGATTTTTGCTGAATCCCAGACTGTAGGCTTAAATTTGATCTGTTCTATGATTCTATCCAATTAACACCAGTAATCACCAAGTGACATACTGGTAATTAATACTAATTATTATAAGTACTTTTTAGCCTAGTGAAATATGTGTGATTGTCTAATTGACTAATTGATGAGGGTGTAAATATCAAAATTCAAAGCATCTTATATTATTTAATGATTCAATGAACTACTACCTTTTAGGCTATTACAATGTATCTGAATATTATCACTTATCAGAATATCCGAAAAATATCATTATCCATGCACCCCTAATTCTCAGTTAGTTTTGAGCAATAATTTGCAATCAAGCCTCTTTTCTTGGTGACTTTGAAGTTTGCACATTCAGGAAATTCTTCACTCTTGCGTTTTATGATTCTGTTCATGCACAATGAGCACAGAGCACTGTATTGTTAGCCTGCTACTACTTGCTACATATGTAGTTCTGCGATTGAAGCTCGATTGATTGGTAGATATTGAACATACCTGTACCCTGAGATAGTGAGCCACCCCACTCCCTTATATATCCTGTTCCAACCCTGAATTTCTAATTTCTTAATCCCTAATTTCATAAGAATGGCTCATATTCATTGGGGATATTGTAAGTTTTTGTAACACTATGGAATTATTAAGTTATTATGCCTTGGGTAATCATAACATCCTGCAGTCAACAGATGCCTAAATGTGCCTTCTCCATATACTATATGCTAGTATGCGTATTGAACATTTTACATTCATAAATGTCATTGACTATTTTGAGGTCCTGTGAGAACCTCAGTTGTTATGTAATCTGTTATACCATTATGTAGCATACATTATGCAAGATGTACCTACAACGGCGCTAACAGGGAACTCTATTCATAATCCTACTATGTTCACGTATAAATCATAAATGTATGAATTCTCAATGTATTATTGCCTCCATACAGTTATTGGGGTTATATTACTTATATATTGCTTCCTCGCTGTCATTGGGTTACCCAATCTAGAAATTATCTCTGATCAAATCTGGCTGTGATTTACGTGTGCAACATTATTGAATTTACGGTGGGATCTTTTACCTGTGCAACCTGCAAAATTACTCCAAAGATTACTTGACAAAATTATAAAATTTTTCTTTTTATAATTACATTTACTAATTACTATCATTATGTACCATCGTTGCTCTTGCATTCAAGTAGTCTGATAACAAGAGAAAATGTAAAAAAACTGTGGAATTCTTTTCCCATAACACTTATAATAATGTGCTACTTAAAGTACTTATTGAATATTAATTTTAAAGAGGACCTCTGATTGTTTTGAACTAGAAACATATGATAGAGGATGCATCGCAAAAGACAAAAAAGCCTTTGGACTGACATTACGCTAGCTGTGGGATAATTCCTTGATGCATCGAATTTGAGAGGTTTAAAATCTCACTTTCTTCTCGTGTTCAATTTCATACTGTCGTGAATTCGTGATGTCATAAAAGTAACTCTTCTATTGTTAACAATGGGAGCTATCGAGTGAGTAGATCTTCCAGCAGTCATTAAAAAAAAAAAAAAAAAAAAAAAATCTCGCACTCATCTCGTTTCAAGCTATTCTGCCTGAGCAGGAAGATCGTATTTTGATTTGTCTGGAATATTATTCCTAGATGACCAAATTGTTCGAAAATGGTCTCTTGTCACTCACAAAAGCCCATAGAATCGTTCTAAAAAGGTTCCAAAATGAAGACAGGTCCTCTTTAAGTTTAATAGCTTACATTTTGTATAAGAAACCTTGGCATCCAACAGGTCATCTGCTAGTATGTGTGCATTTTCATAATGTTATGCATGTAGTGTTGTAGAGTGCCATCAATCTGCATAGTTCGCATATTTCGCTTTTAGAGTCATCTTGCGCAAGTTCTTATTGTACAAAATCATGAAAAATTAATGACGGTTGACAGATTTATGGCGCCATGAAAGCTTTTCTATTCATTCCACTGAAATTCCAAGGTCATTACCATTTGCCTTCCTCAAGGTCATCCATGAGAGCACTACAAGTGTTGCAATAGCAGCACAAAGTGTTTACGCTGTGTGCAATGACTGTTGATGGTAATTATTCATGCCAGAAACACCTGTGATTTTCTATGACATAATCCATGTCTATAGGGTGTGTACCTCAGTTGGTGTATACTGTTAAATGTTAATATTACAGCACTTCATTTTGTCTATTCATGTGCGGCTTGTTCTATATTGTCCAGTGAGGGGAATCCCATTTTTGACTGTCGCATCATCACGAAAGATGGTTCGAATCAGGAGCAGTGTGTGATACTTGAAATTTACTTCTTGTTTGTCGATATTGATCTATCCTCTATGATGCTCCTCATGATGTTCACAGAGAAAGAAAAACGCCCAACGCATAATTCAGGAATTATAGTTTTATACTCAGGGTTCCATTTTTTTTTTTTTTTTTTCCATGTTCAGGTACTTGTATGTTATATTCATTGCCAAGCGCTTTTTTTTATGGATGCCTTGGTCTTGAAGAGCACCAAGGTTGCAATTACCGTATTTGCCAATTAGTCTTATTCCGTATTTGCTTCAGTTATTGTGAATTAACGTACATGTATGTTAGCGTTAATTTTGGATTTATACGCCGAAGTCATCGAAGCCAACATTTTACCAACAATCTGACTGGCTAGCAATCAGCTATAGCCGATGTAGTTTAATAGCACTATTATGTGGCATAATTATGATTAGTAATTCAGCATTCCGTGCCAGGGCTAATTGATTCAGCACAAGGATGATTTGTATGTTTTGTTAATTGAGGGCTGTTGTTTGCCGATCTTGCTACATGTATCTAGCACTCAGCCAATGGTTACATGGAGAGTCGAGACCAGTGGTTTCTTTGCTAAGGAAAGCCACTGACGAAGGCAATGTTCGCCATTTTTCCTCCCTGGGTCATTAAGTACATTTATGGACGAATACTTTCAGCTTATTTAGTTACAGGTCATATAACCATGGTTATCCATAAATGCATGTGAAATAAGGCAATTTCTGGGTTAATCCCCTTCAGTCAGGGACCAATGAACAATATTAATGGTGATTGCTTTTCCTTCTCGTAAAATATGTAAGATATGAATCGCTGCATTCCTTTGTCATGTATTGATCATGACTGTCCTTGCGATTAATCATAAATATTTTTTTTTTTTTTGCGGTGTTAATTTGCTCCAAAACTGGTAATTTGGCCTGTTTTACATGCATAACCTCTCACCTCTCGGGCACTTGGTATTTTTATTTTTATCAAATCCGAGAGATCAACAGCAGAATGGATATCTAATCTGCTCAATGTACCCCTAGGGGGCGTACCCATTTTCCCCTTCTGAAGAACACTATCCATTCAGATCACGCTCCGATCATTCTGAGGTCATTTGGGACCTGTTATGCCCTGTAGGAAGAAGTTATGATTTAATGGTGAATGGCGAACCCATTAAATCTCTTAGTTGATATCCATGCTACGTATATGATTGACTCAATATTCCAAGTCCTCTCTGTGACTTAAAGACAGACAGAAAAAAAAAAATCTTAAATTATCTCAGATTGCACACATCTGTTAAGACTTCGGGGTTCAGTTTAGAGGACGCTTGTTAGGAGGGACGCCTGAAAAGTACGAAGAGGTTCTCCGCTGTATCCTCACGTCAGCCACTTGGCATGCATCTGCAAGGCAAGCTGGCGGGTGGGCGTGCCACTGTCCCATCGGCATAATGCAACCTGAAAGGGAAATCGTGTACCTTCTTCGTGATGATGACATCTCTGGGTGGTTATTCAGGGAGATTTCTGTTGACTCCGTTTCTTCTTTGAGTTCTGTATACATAGTGTCCATTTCATCGACTCCTCTAGAGAGAAAGAGAGAGGGAGAGAGATGGCTGTGTCATTGCATGGGAGTAATCTATAAATGGTATTTTTACAAATCATCATTTCTGCTGTATAGAGTAATTCCGAGGCTTGGTCGATATGATGGTCATTGCAGCGTCAACTCTACCAACTCTGAAGAGGTCCTAGTTCTCGCCGAAACCAACTGCTGGACCGGTGTATCGATTGACGGCGGCACCCTAGCCGCAGAGCCAATCGGATTGGCATCCGATGTCGTGGTCTTTTTTGATTAATTGATAGCACGTAATTCTACGGCGCAGAGCGACTCTTGTCGTCTCATAAAATAACATGCAATTCCCTGCTTCCTTTGCTACGAAGATGAGACGACGTTGTGTATCGCAATAGTCGCTCCACCCAGCGACTGCATTCAATTCCCCTGAGAGCATGACAATTGACGGATTCATGGGACCACTGTTCCAAGCCGACGTATTCCTGGGGGAGAGGGATACGTTATATACTCTGTAATGACGATACCAGACAACGAGAGAATGCGCCTGTCTATGCTGATAAGACGACCCAGGAGCTAGCAAAGGCAGATACTCAATATTCGGCTGACCAATACGCCTGATTAGACCGGCATTCATGACTTGAATTATAATCAAGCAGATTGTAAATACAGCGCTGTGTATTGCACGGCTTGTGATATGCAATTGCTCTGTGCATTATGTGAGCATATATCGCATGAGGTAGCAGCAATTTTCGTATTCTTCATTTTTGCTTCTTATTAGCATCTTTATAATCGGAATGGCAAAACTCTTGGGCTGCATCAGTGCATTGCGTTTATTGGCGCACGTGAACATTGCACGGTGTGTGATCTCAATGTAAGAATTAATGCCCACCTGAGCGTTGTATTGGGTTTGTATCTTGAGGAAATTACCACATACCATGCAGTGGCAATGACGACATCATAATTGGCCGGAACCAGTATAAAAGTTAATGGTAAAGAGCTACACTACACTCTGTCACCTATATAATTCTCGAAACAAGTTCCATGCATGACACTGGCGCTAAACAAAGCCATATATACACCGCAGCGAAGAGGCAACAGTTGCCCTGAACGCCGTTAAAAGCCACATACGTTCTCCTTTTCCAAGACGCTATCTCACGCGCCAGACCAGAAGCCAAGCGCTTCTTCGTTCGCTGTTATGGCCTTGTTACGTGATGGAAATTTGATGAAGATCGTGTTTGCTGCTGCTCCTCGGTTCTGTAAACCTTATTTAGCGCGGTCAGTTCTGGCATCGGCACTGCTGGACCTCGTGCACACCGGATGCTGATTTCTGATAATGGCCATTCTTTTCCTATTGGGCAATGGTGACCACGTGGCTAAATTGTCCATTTCACCCGTTTTGCTCGCCGTTATTATTGCTATGATTCGTTCGGAATCCGGCGCAGAGACTCAATGGTAATGAAGGCAATGCATCTTCGGCCAAACGTGTCTAATATAAATTCTAAATATAACACGCAATCCCCTCCCGAAGACGGATTGCCAGGGTTTGCGCAGGACCACATATGAAGTTTTTGCTTGCCACTTTCATCTTGGCAGAAGTTCAAGCCGACTGAGATAGCATAATTCGGGGAAGGTGGAGTGAATTATCCTATTAGAAAGCGAGACGCATCAGCACTCTTCTTTCACGCAGGAAGTTAAAACGAAACGGATACCACGAGGTCGCGCATTGGGAGGCAAAGTAGAGGTAGGCACTCGATGTCCCTGAAAGGGACTTTCGAGATGATGCTGGTGATAGAGGTACTAGCTGTGCGCCCTTGAATGAACATTTACGATCGCATTAGCACTTGATGCTCTGGGAATAGGAAACAGATTCAGCGCAAACATGTGCTCTCGGGAGCATCGCATGGCATTGAGATGAGAGGGCGACCTATCGAGGAATACCAGTACTCAAACATGTGCTCTGCAGACTCCGCACAGATCGCTTGCCAGATATCTGCTCACTAAAATGCCTCCTCTGCTTGCATTAACCTCTCGCTGTAAAAATCGCCCACAGACGATGGAGAATGAAAAATGACATCAAAGTTATCCTCAGTTGTTCATGTGATCGTTTTTTGTCACGCTGGTCATGATTGCTTATTTTCTGATTGTATTGGCCATCCATGCTTTGCTTGTACTGACTCTGCAATTGTTCCCTATGCAATGTTATACAAGTAGGAAAACACAGCCAATTTATCGAACCAACTCTATCCATGAACAACATGTACATATACTGGTTATGAAGGCAATATTATGTTGAGTATTAGACTATTGGGAACCACCGTAGCCCCCCATTTCCATTGTTTGCTTCATCAGGATACAGAACAAATAAACCCGCGCCAAAAAAGCCCTTCGTATAAACATCTAATCGCACAAGAATGGCCCATTTCCCTGGATACTTTTTTCTAAGAGCTCTTCCCCTAGACGTAAACATTGCATCTGGATTTGGCATCTGATTGATACTCTGATAAACGTCGCCCATTGTCTGCAGGCATTGAAAGACCTTCTTCCCTTGTACTCTGCTATCATGATATCTGTCAGTGCTATCTCTCCTGGTCGTCCTGGGTGTTCTCGTGATAATATTGGGTGATTCCAAGACTATATCAAGTGTAAATATTCTATAATTGGTTTCGTAAAAGGAGTGGTCTATTTTGCTGTTGATGTTGCTGATTTTCGCTTTCTAAATCCTTCTATGAATCCTCTTAAAGTGTAATTCAGTCTCGATTCCAATGTCAATTCTTTATTTCCATCCTTATATTTCCCTCAAATTCCTTAATATCCAAATTCCAATCTTATCCCTTTTTGGCAAATTAGATCATTGGTATTGCAATATATATGAACATATATATGAACATGCATGATCATATATATGTACATGTGCAATTGTACATTCATTTAACCAATGAGTTCTTTGTCAAGCATAATATGCAATATTATATATATTATATTGCATATATACAATATTATTGTATTTGTTGTGGTTTTTTGGTTGTTTTTCAATGGAAATAAATTAGGGTGTGTTTTGCATTTTACCTGTATTCAGGCCACTTTAAGAGCTCTAGTTTAGTTGTTAGACTAGTGCAATTAAAATTATTAAAGCCTTCTATTTGCATGCATACAATTGCAGTACACGGTGGCACTAAACAGCATCAGGAATAATTCTTCCCTTTATGGGAACCTCGCAGTTGTTATCCCTTATTCCCATAGAAACCCCATATGGCATTTGTGATGCATATTATATGCTGCAATGCTTGCAATGGTTACGTCATACGTGGCTCACAGCCACCGAGACGGATGGCATGAGATTTTGTGAGCGCCAGATAAGGGTTGCCCATTGGGAGGCAGAGAATAGCGATCAGTGCTATAACTGCATTCACAGACGCACTGTTTTGACGTAGCCTCCTCATGTAGGGTTAGATTGAGATGGATTGTGGCCTACACAAAGGCGAATGTCTGCGTTTAAATCGCTGTCATATAGTATCATTAACATTAGGTGGTGGTACGTGCGAAAAGCGTGTTACTTACCTTGGAAATTACTCAATTAATGAACAATTTGTGTGTAGAAATCGCTACGGAACCTTGATAAAATAAATGTGAATGTGCAGATAATCCTCACCATGTATGGAAGTGAGTGCGCATACAACCAATCATTTATTATCGAGGTGCATCAGGCGTTGGCGATCATCGTGTTCCACAGTGTTCTATTTTATACATGGCTCTAACAATGGCAATCCCCCGCATCCCGATACGAGGGTCGGCTCTTCCCTCTTGCAGTCATGATCTCCCGTGCTCACTTTATTCTCTGTTCCTTTTCTTCTCAAAATATGCTCCAAACAGATTGCTTGTCTTCTGTTGTTTTTCAGAAGAATAAAACTCGCTTAATGGAATATGTATTTTTTCCCGCTTGAAACTCATTTTAAATATGTGAATTTCTACACATAAAACTCGCTCAATGATTTATACCGGTATGTATGTGAGGGGATGCGCTTAAAAGTTAATCAAATATATGTATTCGTGAATGTGCGTGTAATACTAGCTATAGTAATGGCTTTGAAACTTTTCACAATTTCTCTGAGTATTAAAAACTTGCTACAAATTACTATCGGCTAAAACTTTTCTTGAAAACCTCAATTGTTAAACTTCCACAAGTATGGCACAATGTTAACACGAAATAATCTTTTATCTCTGGATATTATACCATCAATTAATTAAATAATTAATTAATTAATTAATTAATTAAATTTATTTAATTAATTAATTAATTAATTATGAATGTTGAGTGAAAGAAAACGCAGCCAACCATGACTAGGAGGCATCTTCGCTTGACGAGATTTTTTGAATCTGCGAAGAAAAAAAAACCGAAATCAGTGGAATGCATTGTACTCTTTATTTAAACAATTGCCCGCATGTAAGTCGCTACAGCAGATTTAAAAAGTAGGGTAGAATATCCCCGCAGGAGAGGGATTACAGGGAGGAGGAGGAGATGTGGTTGCAGCTGGGGAGGGTATTGAGATCAGAAGATGGAAGGTGCATTGGGAACAGACGCTGAAAGCAAACACACTCCTCTCTCCGCCATGCGCGTAATCAGCCCTCATCACATCCATGTTGCTGCCTCAGCGCAGATGCGGCACCAGTGCCTCTGCATTCCTCCGCTCTGTGAACTTCAACGCCTGCTCGCACGCGTTTCGCTTTACAGGCATGAGTTTTAAGACGTTAATCTCCTTTCTGGTGTGCTTTACAGGTCTTTGAGTTATGGCCCCTCTTTTTTTTTTTACAATACATACTTCTTGTAAGAGAACGCATATTTATTCACCCTTTTGGTTCAAGTATTTCTGTGTGTTTTACCTTAACTGTGTATCTCGTTTACAGTTAAATACCTTCGGGAGGTCACTCCGTACTTCCGCAAGTCCTCCGCTCTGACCGAAGTCGGATGGAGCGGTCAGGACAGCAAAGACGCTCGCTCCGGGGGGTGGAATGAACGCAGGACGATTCCCCTGAAGTTGTGCTACCTCTGCCGCAACCTGACCATGCCGGACGCACAGAACCGGAGCCTGGAACTGCATTCCCCCGACGGCAAGAGCTCCTGCATTCTACGGTGTCCAGATGACATCATAGCCAACCAGTGGTTCAACGCCCTTCATGCCAAGATCCACATCCTGCAGCAGATTGCTCTGACCGAAGCGAACCACATCCTGAGCAATGCGCCCAACAACAGCGGCGAAGTCAAGCAGATGGGTTGGCTGGCAGAACAGGTTTGCCAAATTATACGTCATTGTCCTTGAAAAAATAAAAAAATTGCTGGTCGGTAATTTCATCAATTTATCCTCTGCTTTGTATACTGCTCTGTGTGTGGTGTATACAAACATAAAGCAAGCAAGGTGCTGGAGAGGGGCATAGGGTGGCTCATAAAAAAAAAGTGTTTCTGGCAGAGAACATCGCTGCTTGTCTCCTGGCTCTTGGAACTCAAGAGGCTGAATTTGATTCTGCGTCTGAGTTCTTCTTTTTCTTCTTCATCTCAAGTGCTGCTATTTCTCCTTTATCTTCTATGTTATCATTGATATGTTGATAATTATGGTACCACCCTGCACGTGGCCAGAACACCCTGTATTGCAAAAGGACGTCCATTCTTCCTTCTTTCCAATTGCCCCCTGAAAGACCTTGCTCATCTTTTCCGCTAATATTTGTCCCGGGTTGAATAGCGCTCATTCCTCGGCAATCTTTTCCCCGGCCAAACATTCGTTTGTTGTTTGGTGGTAATCGTCGGCTGATTTTCTCTTTGGGGTTCTGTTTTTTTTTTTTTTTTTTTTTTTTGTCATTTGTGCTGCTGTCTGCAGTCATGATATCGACTCCTGATCGTTGGGAATTTAATTACCTGTATGTAGTTATCTGGTTAATTCTATACGAATTGAGCTACTTTCAAAGATTTGCATTTATGTCGTCAACCCTCGTTTAGTTGTTGAATTGGCTGAATAGGTGGTTATCACATACTGTAATTTAATAGGCATACTTAGCGAGAAGAATAAACACCGGGCTTTACAATATCGGATTAAGGGGGTCTGACTGTATTTGGGCTTTACAATATCGGATTAAGGGGGTCTGACTGTATTTGTTGATAGCGTAGGGCACAACATCTGAGAGGAGGAGTATTTATGCCAAAATTTGCTCTTTCATTGTTGTGTGTTATGCGTTGCCATAGTGATCAGTCATCGCCTCATTCATCTTTCTTCTTCATCTCTCTGATGATGCTCTGGACCACCTGCCAACGCTTCTCCTGCACTCTGATCATTTCCCTCTGTTCTGCGCATATACTCTTACAGTGACGTCGGCTTCTTCGGATTTCATTTCTTTTTAAGCTCTGTTCAATTTAGTTTTTCCTGATTTTCTTCTGCTGGAAATCGTGGTAAAAACTAAAAATAATATTGTAGTGTTCACTTCGTGGCTATTTAATGAGACATGAACTTTCTTAAAATAAGATTTTAGCTGTATTTTTGAATACTGAAATTGAAAATTTGAGATCGGAATAGTTGTACAATTGCTATTTCATATTCATTATAGTGAAGTGCTAATTTATGTTAATCATATGTTGAACCATGAATACAAGTTTGTTCTCTGAAATTGAGGATGCTGTTTCTTGAGAGCACTGTGCATTCTGACACCTGTGCTATATGTGTGTATTCTTTGGGGATACCGTTCCTGATTGTTGTTACAATATTACTTTGTGGTTCGTCCATAAACCAATCAACATATGTGGCATTCGTTTAAGTCTCAGGAGGAGTGTCAGCCACGTGTTGGCTGTCACTGGAGCTTGTAAAAGAACTCACGAGTTATGCAGAAAACAGGAATAATTCTCACTTGCTTTTGTTTTCTTCTCTTCTACTTTTCTTTTTTTTTATCGATTAGTCAATCATTTTAAAGTGGCTTCTTCAATTATTTCCTGTTGGAACTATGAATAATTGATCAGTTGGGGAAATTAGTACCACATGATGTTAACAGAACTGAAAACATGTTTCTCCTATACCTGTCCGGGCCATAAGCTGTTTTGTACCGTCGCGCCAATAGGCAGTGAAAGTGTTAATTTCTGTGTATTCCAATGTATATCTATGCTTTGCTGACTTTTCTATGAGAGACAGGTGTGAATTTCCTTCTCTTGCCACTGGTTATCAATTTGTTGTTTTGGCTGCCAATTTCCGTGTTTGCTCAACAACCCTTAGAGCATTACATCCAAGTGCGTGTGCTCGAGTTTCTACGCTCGCACTACGATCACCGACACGAGCAAATTTATTTATTGAAAATTCAAATTGATGTGAGCTCAGTTTCTCAGGCATTTATGACCACCTGCTAATCACCAACCTGCTCAATTGTGTTTTAATCACAATTTTCTTTAAAATTTCTTTGATTCGCAGTTGCAGAGTGAGAGCAACATCAGTTGGAAGCCAGTGTTTGCAGCCATCACGGATAAAGACTTCCTCCTCTACGACACCGCGCCCTGGAGCAAAGAAGAGTGGGCTACACCCTTTCGAAGCCATTCTATTCTTGCAACCAGGTTTGTGACTTCTTGATTAATTATTAATTATAATGGAAGCTCACCGATATTTCAGGCTGATGCATTCTGGGAAACAAGTATCCACTGTAGGTCACCGAGAAGTCTTGACCTTCGGAACAAGGTCAGGGACGCGACAGGGAGTTGAGGCACACGTCTTCCGGACAGAGACGCAACGGGATCTCTCGGTTTGGTCTCGGAGTTTAGTCCAAGGAGCCAATACGGCTGCGCTTATGATCAAAGAAGTGAATTGCCGTGAGTCTCCTTTGCTGAAAAGTCACTTGAGCTAAAGTTCTTCTTTGTACAATATCATTGCAGTGTGAAATGTTTAATCACATTTTCTTTTTTCAGCTGTGACCTGGCAGAACCAGGAGTGCCGCCTGACGCTACACTTTGATAGTGGATTCACGCTAACCGAGAACCCCCGGTCGGAAGAGATCAACCACCGCAAATCACAGATCATGTGGCATTACCCTTTTGAGAAGCTGCGCATGTCTGCAGATGACGGTGCACGACTGCTCTGGCTGGATTTCGGAGATGATGGAGAACAGGTAAAGATGGTGCGGGTGATTGCAGCCAGGACGTCCACAATCAGTGCTCATCTCAATGGGTGCAGGTGCACTGAGATCTTTGCCATTGAATTGTTATTGCAGCTGTAAAGCTAGTTCAAAAGTTTTTTGTTGATGGGTGGAGCTTCTTTGGCATATTTGTGCTTTGGACCTTCTTAGGTCGTCTCCTTTAATTAGTTGCCATACATAACCAGCAAGCTATGCTAATTCCTTTGTGTTCGATTCTTAGGTGATTAGATGCTGGCGTTATGATTTTGAAATTAATTCCTTGGTGACCCTGATTGCAATGCCATCAGAGTTCTGACTTCTACGAATGAATGAACTCTGGAAGAGAGGTTGCTAATACTGGGATATACCGATCAATAGTGGTGAATTCAATGTATTGAACTCCTAATACTCCTAATATTGGCATATATACTGAGTCGTTATGTTCCACTATTCGCTCATCAATTCTAGAGTATCTTGTCAGCAGGAAATGTTAATTCTCATATTTTTTTTCTCTTTTCAGGAGTTAGATGTTCACACATGTCCGAAGCCTCTGGTATTCATCTTACACAGCTTCCTGTCAGCAAAAGTTGCGCGCTTGGGATTATTAGCATAGCCACTGTTGAAATTGTTAACGCCATAACACAAAGTCAAAATGTCCATTTTTAATAATATCTTGAAGGATTTAATGTCTCTTCCTTTCCTTGTTTATTTTTTAATGAGCATTCCTTATGATTTATGATATGCAGTGTTATTTGCTTTAATTTTATTTAATCAAAAAATATTTTTGTTTCAACTTTTTGTTTAGTTTTAATAACAACCAGTGGAAAAAACACTGTAGTTACTAGGTACCTCTATATCTTTTTGTTCACAGAATAACTTTGCTAGGTTCTAAGTAAATTTCAGTACCTACCTCTACTACGCGTACAACTTCTAAAAACTAGCCTGTATAAAAGCTCCGCACTCAGGATACTTGCACGACTGAATAATTAATTTCTTTAACCAAATTTAATTGTTACCCATCGAATATTGAATCTAGCAAAGTTACACTGTAAAATGATGGCAAGTCAGCTGCTCAAAAGTCTTCTTTTATTCCTGTTATCTAGTTGTCTTTATAGTTGAATGTTTTCTATGCATACGATACGCTGAGAAACTCGGATTGTTCCGAGGCCAAGAAATATTCCTCTAAGGCCACTTGAATTATGAAAGGAACTTGGTATTTTCGGACTTTTTAATTATCTAGTCAGTGTTTCAGCTTGCTTAATCTCATTTGGTTTATAAAAAATAGATCTTTGGTTTTCTTGAGCAATTTGAATTTCTTTGTTTTTGATATACAATGTATATTAATATATAATCATATAATTTTGTCAATGTTAACGTATTGCTTATATCCAAATATTACATCTTGATATTTCCTTGAGCCCACCAGAAACGCTGGCAAAACACTTGTATTTTTATATTATTATTTCTAGAACCAGAAGATTTAGTCTAATTAAAAATAATCAGTCAATCATTCCGTTGGCAAATGACTAAGTGTTACGTCCTAAAATAAAAGTTACATCTTGACCCACTATTTTGCTTCTCTCTTACTAATCAAAGCAATCTGGCATTTTCTGGCCATGGTATTTTTGTTTTCCAGCCTGTAGTGTATGAGATTGTGCAGATATCTCACTGAATGTTGGCATTTCCAATGATTAATAATTCACAAATTGAGCTCATTTTACTCAGTTTTTGTGTGCAGTATATTATGATCATAATAATATTGTAATAAATTTCTAATGCATTCATTGTTCAGTGTTCTTAATCCCTTACCAACTTTAATCGCAAGGGAGTTAGAAACATTGATATGGAGACGAGCTACTTTCTGTTAGTATAGAAGATCAGACATCTATTTCCCCCTTGCATTGTGAAAAAATGGTCATGGCCACTCACAGTTTCCTAAGAAAAGTCAAATAAACGTCCATCCCACATGAAATTCATACAGTACTGTGAATAAAAATACAGAAAATATAACACCAGGTCCACTTTTGTTCAAGGGTTATTAATTTGTGCAAAATTTGAGCGCTTTATATTCACAAAAACCGAAACCTGCGATAATCTAGCGGATGAAGTTTGCCATGGCAACGAGTGACAGGTCAGGACCACTTTTGTTGTATACAACATGTTATAACAAGTAGCTCAGGCTTGTATGAAATATGATAATTGCATAATTTATATAAATTACTCCAAATCCATACACACAACCAAAACAAATTTTGAACCCTTATTAAACAAATTCCAAATAATCAAGAGCATTAAATTCATTCATTACAGGATGCGCTTCACACAGAGACACTTTCATAGCTCTGAAATGCAGGTTTGTTGACCATTTTGAGCATCGCACCAAGTTGTTTCCCAGGTCCAACCTCATAAGTCTTGGGGAATTCCATTCCTGGTTTACGAGAGTACATCACGTGCATGGTCTGTTCCCAGTGCACAGCCGAACAGAGTTGCTTAAGAAGGAGCTTCTTGATTTCTGAGACATTTCTGTAGCGGTGAGAGTTGACGTTGGAGTGCACTGGAATGATCGGGTGTCTGATTTTGGTGTGTGCCAATTCTTGCTGAAGCGCGTGTTGTGCTGAAGCCATGAGGGGTGTGTGGAACGCCCCACTCACAGGCAAAGGTTTCAGACGCCGGATGCCAAAGTCTTTGGCGCTTTCCTTGATGAAATCCAGTGCCTGGAGTAGGAAATGGAATTTCAATTATGTGAACAAGAAAAATAAAAATCTGCCCAAAAAAATTGGAAAAAGAAGAGAAAATTCTGAGAAAAGATTGTCGTTATTTTTTGTTTTTTGTTTTATACATAGTAATAAACAACTTGGTAAAAACCAACCTCAACATTGCCACCAATAACTTTGACTTCAGGATAAAGATAATTGGCGACTCCACAAACGGGTTGACGGATGTGGAGTCTCTTGGAGCAGTACTGTTTGGCCGTGTTCATTGCAAGGCCAAGCTTTGAAGAAGCATTGACCAGGTTACTAGTAGTCTTTGTATAGTGCTTTGGCTCATTCACCTCAATTAAGTACATTTCATTCTCAGATCTCCATGAATATTCTATGTCTCATTTCACCAAACAATGCATCATTATGTGTTATGTATGTTGCCAGTGAAGTATGGCATGAAATATTTTTACTCAATTTTATGTCACATACATATGTTCCCAAACAAATGCTTATGTCTGTATAATAATACCAATTCCAAAAAATAGAAGGTCCGGCGTAGGACCGTCGTTGTATTGCTCACTGGGATGGCACTGTAGAATAGGAAATTTTCGAGCCGCATGAAATTTTCGCTATATTTGCGGACATGATTGACTGTCAAATCTTTCTGGGTGATCTTATACTATATGACCGCAGTCCGTGGAAATTTCCTCTTCTTCAGTAGTCAGCCGTGACGTCTGCATTTATACGCAGCACAATGCTCACATAACTTCCTCTTTCTCCTTCTCTTACTACAAAGCAGGAGCTAAGTTTTCGTATCGCTATTCGCTATGGCTACTCAGTTGATAGGCTCTCGCCAACACCTCAGGAGGTGTGTGGCGGGTAGATTGTGTGTACAGGGATTCGCTCACTCAATTAATTTACCTATAAAACGCCTGAGGCTTACTTGCTTAGGGAAGAATACTTCTGTGTAACATATGAACAAAAAAGAAACGAGGCAGAAAAAGAGGGCAAATAAATTATAAAAACATCAACTAACCATCTTCAAAAGACATAGCTCCGGAGAAGACAAGAGCAGCATATTCCCCAACACTGAATCCAGCAGTCGCTATACAGTTAGCAATGGCCTACAGGTAAAACAAAAGACATTGATTATCTCTAAACAAAACAAACAACATTATACTCATACATTAGGAGAGATCACTCGCAACTTCTCCACAGCAGCGAGTGATGCCACATAAATAGCCGGTTGTTGGTGCACCGTCTTTGAAAGATTATGCATCGGTCCATTCAAACAAATATCCAACAAATCATATCCCAAAATATCACTTGCGATATCAAACATGTCCTGAACGTTTGGGTATTGCAACACTTCTCGTCCCATTCCGACAAACTGAGCTCCCTGACCAGGGAAAAGCAACACAGAAGTCTCTTGTGGATTCACACTTGGAGGACGGAAGGAGTACGCACTTTGCTGGCGGTTTTTCACGTATTTTGGCCCAGAGTCCGAAGGGAATTCTGGCTCTACCTCCGGCTTTTCCGCCGGGGAGTTCTTCAGGAGTTGCTCAGCGGACATTTCTTTGATCTGCGTCATGAAGCCATCCCCACGCCTCCTGGCTTCATCCTTGCGCTCCCAATCTAGGGACGCTTCTGAAACTTGCTCCTCCTCTGCGAGCCATTCCCTTGATCCTCTACGTGGGAGACGACAAAAAGGGGAAGTGTGGAGGGTCCTTGAGGGGAGAAGGCGTCGGATGTGGTGACGTATTGGGTTCATAATGAGGACCTGGGGAGGAGAAAGATTCATGTAAGACCGGTAGGATTGGTACCATTACGGCAAGGAAGAAAAGTGATTGAAGAGTAATGAAGACTCATGACTGCTCGATTCGACCCTGAAACACCGGCGCTCAAAATAAAGGAATTCCTAAGAGAAAATCACGTCGAGCCCCGCATAGTGATTTGAATTCCAATGATTTGAAGTAAGTCATTCTCTCAGATTCTCACTTCTTACATTAAACATAATTATTTGCTGTTACAGATTGAAGAGAAGAGTTGCGGCATGTGGTGGAGGAGAGACAAGGGAGGAGGAAGTGGAAGATGAAGAGGAGCAAGTTGATGTGGAGCATGAAGCGGAGCAGTTTGTCCATCATTTGATGGCACCAGTGGTCGGTTGGTCAGAAGAAGAGATGCGTCAAGATGAGGAGAGGCATGCCCGGTCAGGAAGAAATCCTGAGGACTCTGGGCGAATGGGGTGGTTTTGAATGAGGTCAGAGTTCATTCAGTTCAGTTCACATGACAATTTCGGAATCTTGATAGAGTTGATATCAGATGACTCACTGACACAATCAGTTACTACTATTATATGTACCAAATATGCCAACGAATTTGACCTGAAATTCAATGCTTCGAAAAGCCATGCTTTGCTCTTCAATAGTCGTGAATACTGTTATCCACTGCAGCAATTGTTCCTAAATGATAATCCTATTGTTTTCGTTGATAGCGCAGTTCATTTAGGCTATTATATCGGGAAAGATGCACCAAAAAAGAATCTGGAGAAAATTGCCAGAGACATTAATTTTAGGGTGAACTCTCTTTGTACCAACTATCAGTTTGTTCCTGTTGATATTATTAGTGTTTTGTTCACATCATATTGTTCTAGTTTTTATGCTTTTCAATTCATTGACCTGTCAGCTGGGGGATTCCAAGCTATTCCAAGATATTGCTTGGAAGAAGTGTGTTCGTAGAATATTTAAGCTGCCCCCTCGCACGCAATCAAAATTTGTACACTGTTTATTTGACAAACCTGCACCCAGAATAGAATTATTATGTCGCTTTGCAAACTTCTTGACCCACTGTTTTTCCAGCACGAAGCAGCTTCTTCGCACTTGCACTAGGTTATCACATTGTGTTTTTTCTGCAGTTGACATGAACTTTAAAGAGATGTTCTCCTTTTGTAAAATCAATTACCTGATTTTTTCTTCACATGTTGAATGTGGTATATCAATTACACCGTTAGTTCACAAGACGTGGGCTGCTACCACAAACCCTGATGATCGCACCTCAGCACTGACAATTATTGAACTTTGTAAATTAAGGAATGGAGACCTAGAGTCACCTCTCACCTATGTTTGAATGCACTGATCTTTTGTTAGCCTTTTGCCAAAACTGATTTTTTCTTTTCTTTTCCGTTTTATACTTGATTTTTGTATTTGAAGACGGTACTTGTAAACTTTGAGTTTGCGAATAAATGATTATTATTATTATTATTATTAATAATAAGTTGAATGGTAGTAGGGCTGAATTAAAATTAATAAATAATATACTGATTTAAGAAATGCACCAAATTTCTTCATAATCCAAAATATTTATTTTTTACTTATTGATTATATATATTTATTTAATATGTTTTATTTTCTTTCAGATGTCAGAAGTGAATTGTCAATGTTAGAAGAGCAGACCTCTTCCTGCTGAATGTCTTGAGACTGCTGATTTTGTGGACACTGTAAATTCAATGTGGGATTTTGTCAACAGTTGTAGTGTTGATGCCCTCCTGGAAAGAAAGCTGTAAGCAAGGCACATTTGAAAGCAGATTTGCAACGGTTTGAAGAATACCCAGATTTTATGGCTGGCCCAAGCTTCATTTGAAAGTCTTCAGCAAGGAGTAAGCGTCAGAGTGGTGTTGCTTTTGCCATCCCCAGCCACAAGGGTTGGATCCTGGCATTACATGCCCTAAAAGCTCTTTGTGTGGAGCTCCTCACGGAGAAAGGATTGTCTTACTTGTGTTTGCGTCAATGCAATCAGGATCATGTGGAGAATATTCACTGCATGATACGAAGCTATCATCGCTTTAATGATCATCCATCAGTCCCTGCTCATGCATCTGCTCTGAAGTACTTGGCATGCCAGTTCTTTACAACTGAGCTTTTGTACACCACCAAATCATCCAACTGTCAGCCTGATAGTGATTCATCCCCTCCCAATAATACAGTTACTGAAAATGGCTCAATGCTTAGGCAAGGTTATAAAATCACCATTAAATAATCACACTGTATACATGTATATTTACATTTTTATATTTTTTATATTTTTTGGCATGATGTGTTTTATCTACTGTGTTTCATTATTCCAGCCTTCATTTGAAAATTCAGCACCAGCGATTCGGTAGCTGTCCGGACTAAGACTGGAAATATAACACGAAGTGTTCGGCACGAAATGCAAATTCATGTGGAGCGTTGGATCTCCAATGCTGGAGCTCGCTCCAATCGAGCTACGAAGATCGCAAGTCAAAGACTCACAATTTAACTTAATAATATTTATTTGCAATAAAATTGTTATCTGTATGTCTTTCTTTCATTAATGAAAGCACAGTAATATGACATAATTAATAATCAGCTAATGCACATGTAATTCAATAATATATTATGCAAATGATATGCAGATTAGCCAATGTCAAAGTTGACTAACACGGTTAGTGTTGTGGTGGCTATCCCTTTAGTAATCTGGTAGCCAACGGCAATTGACCCATCAGTGAGCTTATGCGATGGCTGTGTGTGAGTCTTGTGATGGCCATCCCGTGAGCCATCCGGTTGACCCATCAGCGAGCTAAAACTCTGAGCTAAATTTTTAGCTATATTCGCGCTTCAATTTTAGTCAAGCGTGAGCCATGATGCTGACATCAGTGATAGCTATCTCTGACATCAAATTCGAGACTGGGTATTGTTTAAGACTCTATATTGATAATTATTAGACATCATCCCCACAGAGTATGGCTACAGAATGCAGCTAATTCTAGTTCCCATGAGATAGCGGAGCATTTCCTACACTACTCACTAGTGTATAGACTTAGACTATGCTACCATGCTACGGCTAAGCTAATTCAGTCCTAGCTGCATTATGTAGCCATAATCTGTGGGAATGATGTAGTTGTATTCTGCAGCAGATCTTGAAATCTGAGTCGAGCGATCACTCGCCTGAAATCGTTTTGAGGCGAGCTGTCGATCGCTTTCCTCGGCCCTAACATATCGCTCGCCTGACGAGCGATATGTAAACCGCGCGCTTTCGACTTCGCGCGCTCAAGTCTAGTGCAATCCTATAATGTATGCCGACGATACAAATTTATTCCTCTCTGGTAAAAATATCAATGAAATGGAAGATAAATTTAATACAGATCTTGTAGCTCTGACTAAATACTTAAAATGCAATAGACTTTCTCTTAATGTTTCCAAAACACACTCGATGTTGTTTACTCTGAATAATTCTCTTTGTGATTCTTCTCTCTCCTTGTCCATCGATGGTTCTATTATTGATACAGTTAAATGCATAAACTTTCTTGGGAGTAAAAATAGATAACAAGCTGAACTTCTCTGAGCACATCACTCACACCTGCAACAAAGTCTCAAAATCAATAGGGATCATTCGCAAAATATCAAAAACAGTAAACAGACCGACTTTACTCATGCTTTACAACAGTCTCATACTGCCTTACCTGACTTACTGCAATATGATTTGGGGAAAATCTGCTAATATACATATAAATCGACTTTTTATTTTACAGAAAAAAGCCCTCCGTCTAATCAACAAGGCTCCCTTTTTAACCCACACTGCACCACTGTTTCATGAATGTTCCTTATTAAATATTCACGATTTGTATATTTATCGAAGCACTATCTTTATTTTCAAATTATCCCACCATATGCTGCCTACTCCTGTTTCTAAATTTTTAAATCTCACTCCATTGGTTCATGGTCTGAACACAAGACGTCAATTAAATTATAAAGTTATTGTACCCTTTTGCCAGACATCTCTTGGACAAAAAATCTTTAAATTTTAATATTGCTAAATTATATAATAATATCCTACAACCTTTGTCACTCTTAAATTTAGACTCTTTAGAAAAATTCAAAAAATCCATTCATCGCATTTTAGTAGCTTAGTATCTATAATTATGTTCTTTTCCATTTATATGTATATATATATATGTATATGTATGTGTGTGTATGTGTATATATGTATATGTATATTATGTATATGTGTATATGTATGTATGTGTATATGTATGTACATTTATATATCTGTTTATTTGTTTATTTGTTTTTTTTTTGTTTTTTTGTTTTTTTTTTGTCACTCTCTCGTTGTGCATGAATTTTATGTTAAAAATTTTCCTTTTATGTTATGATTGATTTATTTATGTTATGATTGAATAAACTATGTATGTATGTTATATATATAGTTAAAAAAACCAGCTGGCCTGGGCAACTTAAGGTGAGCTATAAACAGCTCGCCTTGGATTTCTAGATTTCAAGTTCTGCTGTAGCCATAATCTGTGGGGATGATATATAGCAATAGCCAGACCTTGAAATCTGAGGCGAGCGATCGCTCGCCTGAAATCATTTTGAGGCAAGCTGTCAATCGCTCTCCTCGGCACTAACATATCACTCGCCTGACGAGCGCCTGGAAACCGTGCGCTTTCAACTTCGCATGCTTAAGTCTGGTGCGTTATGTGCCAAGTGAGACCAAAGCGATGTTTGGAGTGCAATAGGGCGTTGTGACTTCCTTGCCGGTCATCGTGAGGTATTGGGGAGTGCTTGAGATACGAGCTGATGTGCACTCTACATTAGTTTCGCTTCTTACTAATCACAGTGTACTGAACTCACTGCCGCGAAAGACGCCCAGTTTGTCGACTTAGAAATAACGCCTAAACAAAGCCGAATTCCGTCCAACTCTCGACATTTGAGGGTTGGGATTTCCCTTGTTTGGGACGAAACTCGGGAAAAATAGCAAGGGGCAAAATATAGTATATTAAGTCAATGCATTAAAATGCTGATTGATGTGTCCTTGTTTTTATTTTAATTAGGAATGGCATCCTTCATTCCTTGCTCTCTTTACACTCCTCAAGCACTCCCCTGGATGACTCCTATTGTATATATTGTGCATACTATTCAATATAGTGGGGTATTGAGCCTCTAAAAAAAAACAGCTCGCCTGGGCAAATTTAGGTGAGCTATAAACAGCTCGCCTGGGATTTCTAGATTTCAAGGTCTGAATAAGATTCTTGGGAGTTGGAACGAGATTAACTGAGTAATTAAGTCCCTGCTTAAAAGCTAACTGCTAGCTGACATACTACAGCGAGCCTAGCTCCCCAAGCCGTAGCGTAGTGTGGGAACTACTCTGCTACCCTTGGGGAGCTACATCGAGCCCCTATGAGCCTGAGGTATACCTGGTATACAGACCTCGCCCGAGAATCTGTGCTAGCTAACTGCTAACTTCTAGCACAGATTCTCAGGCGAGGTCTGTATACAGGTATACCTCATAGGGCTCGCTGTAGTATGTCATCTAGCTAAC
>KB309526.1:106674-129112 GCA_000328365.1 Capitella teleta
TTTTCTGTTTCAGGATGAGAAACATGATAGGTGTCCTAGAAAATCGCTTGTTAAAATAAGAAAAATAGCGAAAAATATTTTTTTTTCACGCCTGACTGGTGGCAAAATGATTATTCTATCTATTTCCAAAAAGAAAATAAAAAAATATCCATAATCCAGGGGTTTAGTCGCAGGACACGCTGATATGACGAGGCCCATTGTAAAAAATGGGGAACTCGGTGTTTCATCACAGCTCCTGACGTCACGCCTAATTAGCAATATATCTCCCACGAAATCATTAGCGATGATATTCCTTGTGTGGGCCAGGCATAGGAATCATTTTTGGTGCATCAAATAACGACACAAAGTCCATTTTTAACCAGTTCTCCCTCTCTAAGAGTAAGAGTAAGAGTCCTTTAAACAGAAGCAGTGAAGATCTCAGTAAATTACTACATTAATGATTTTGTACAATTAATGTCATTGGGTGATTGATTACATTAATGATTTTGTACATATTTGATGGAAAAACGCGAAGAAAGGGAGGCAAAAATAAAGATATTACCTTTTCCCGCGGTCACTCATAAGTTGTGGCTAGAAGGCATGTATTATCGCTCGCAACATGAGCATGAAATCATAACGTTCGCAATGCGTCATGATCCATGACCCCGGCCAGTGACCCCCGGCCCTAATCATTCATTTCCGGACCCAAGACTTCACAACGATTCTCATCGAAAGCCATATTTCATTTATTTTGTATTAAACAGAATGCCGTCTGAATATTTTCATACACATGTACACTATATGGAAAGCCAATAATTGAAATAATAATTGAATTGGTTTGGGATGCTAGAATGATTACCTGGCAGACAATGAAGCTCAAGAGAAATCAAGTGATGAATCTTTTAAAAACCACTTTGAGACTCATGAACCCACCTGATACAGCAGCGCTATTTCCTCCAAACAACATACAAACCTATTTGCCTATCACAAACGACCCGGTACAACCGCAAAAAGTGGATAAAGCACTGCGTTCCATGAAGAAGAACAAAAGTGGTAGGCCATCCGGAATTTCACTTGGCCTCTTGAAGTTGCTGCCTGTCAACTGGATTGTTTTCATTATATCAGTATTTTCAAAATTGCTGGCTACTTATGCTTACCCAAATTCGTGGGTCTCTACAAAACTTGTGATTCTTTTCCAAAAGGGAAACAAGAAGCTCTGCGAAAACTATCGGGGGATATCACTGATGGACTCGCTTGCAAAAGTATATAACATTGTGTTCAACAATCGTCTTGCATTATGGTTTCAACCTGAAAGAGAACAAGCAGGTTCACAGAAAGGAAGAGAATGTATCGAGCACTTGTTGATGGTATATGGCTGGTTATCGACTTTGCACTTCACAGGTGGAAGAAGCTCTATGTTGTGTTCGTCGATTTTTCCAAAGCATATGATTGAGTGCCAATTAAGGGACCTGATGCTAAAAAGGTTGACAGAATAGACAATCGCAGCACTTTATCAATGCACACGAATGATCCTAAGAACTCCAATTGTGACTGCATTGATTGGCGTTCGGCAAGGATCCCCAAAGTCATGTCTACTATTCACTCTTGTGGTCAATGACCTATAAGAAGCCTCAACGATAGATGCCAACCAGACGGCTACCTCCAATGGCTACACAGCGTAATGCTGATGGATGACACAGTCATCCTTGCAACTAATAGAGAACGTGGCTTGGAGAAAATACAGATCTTCAGTGATTTCTGCAAATCGTCACGGATGGTCAAAAGAAAAGCATCTGATTTATGTCTGGTGAAAACTGGCACCCCCCTTCCCTCTGGTACAGGTGATCGAAACGACCCAGAAGAAATGCCTGAAGAAATTATGCATGACTGATTACCCGTTTATGCACTGAAACTGTCAAGAGATGCCAGAACACCTTGTGGCCAGTACATAACCACGATAGAAACCTACAACCCTGACGAAGAAACAAGAATACTCCACAGTAGGATTTATAGATCTGAAAAAAGGAAGTGCAGATATTAGTATGGCATGCCTTTGTACATGTGATATGATTAAAGAAACTTTCATTTTTATTAAATAAAGCACAACAGTGCATGTATATAGCTAAAGCTTGAATACATTCACATCAGCTGAGCAATACGAGAGTATAAAATTTACTGAAACATTTCGGGCTTATCTGACCTGGCCATGACTCCTCTCATGTATCACCAGGGTTTATATAGGCAGCTCCTCAGCAACACAATTGAGTCTCATTTGAGTCTCGAACAAGCTTCTACTGGACCTGGCTCTGAATAAACACCATTGAAGCTGACTCCACTGGCTCTCTCTTCTCAATGTAAGTAGACTACAGCTCCGGCAGTCTACCATTACAACTTGTCATAATATGAGGAGCAGGTTATTTCATTGCAGGACATGGATTACCAGAACATCTCTCTCATTGCCTCTTAAGGCACATCAAGAGTTAAGCAAACAACCCTATGTGGCTACCCTCCAGTCGCATCTTACACACACAAAAAAACCACAGCTCTTTGTGACCTCAACAATTGAATTGGCCGTGTTCATTTCACTATGCATTCATCTATTACTACCCATTTAAACGTATCCAGAACAACTGACTGATAAATTGCTCCTATTTGCACGAATCCATGATTAACTGTCTAATGAAAGAAGGGGAAATACAAGTCAATGTTATTGAATATTTTGAATAAACAATTGCATCAAGAAATCCAAGAACATATAAATTTGAGAAGTTCTTTAGTTCAAACTCTGTCCGAAACAAAATCATAAATCGCTATATAGATACGTATATGACCCAATGACCTAATTGCCTGAAACCAAACAGTTTTTACTGTTTCTAAAGTCAGAGGAGGTTTTATTTTTCAAGCATGTTTGTAATTTCCTGCTAGCCTGCCTACTTGCCTATTCATCCATCGTCGGAGATTTAATTATACTCTATGAGTGCATGTTTTCTTGTTGAAATATTCACATTTTACTTACAGGTACTTACAGTCCTGTTCTGATCTTCATGCTTAAATAGTCTCTTACGATCAGCTTTTTTTTTTTTTTTTTTTTTTTAGATACATTTTATGGATGCATCTTGAAATGATGGTCCAGTCTTCTATCGAAAATTGCTATGGATGGGTATGCGATGATTTCTGATGGCTGTTGGTTCCGGAGTTGGGCTATCCTGATTTTGAAGCTATTTTTTCTGAGGTCTGTTCTTGCTAGCTAGGTTTCCTCTGGTTCTTATTTATTGTAGGGTGAGAAGTTTAAGTTTTATAAGTCTTTTTTCGTAATTTTGATCTTTCATTCCTGGTAACATTCTGGTAGCACAACGCTGGACATTTTCTATTGCAATGATGTGTGGTTTCCAAATCTGATTAGCATATTCAAGGTGTGGTCTGACGAATGCTTTATATAGAAGAAATGTGTGGTTATCAAGGTAAGTTAGATCCCCAAAGCCAGCCGGGAAACGCGACTAGCCAGCCGAAAAGTTTCTGATCCGCCCCCGCCAGAATGTTATTAATTTGCTGAAAAAACATTTGACTCAGTCGCCGCCAAAAATCTATTGGTTAGCCGCAATTCTTTTGAGAGATTTGATAGGAATTTATATAATTTCACAAAGTAAATTAACTGTCAATGTATGCTGCAATTTTATAACCAAGCACCAAGGATGTGATCGTGACTTCAGAGAGTGAAAATGCAGCATAATTTAGTATATTATTTAGAAACAAAGGTTCTAAAATAGAAAGATAATATCTACACTGATACTAAGAAGAAACCAGCAATTACCTCGCTACCATAGAAAGCGAGATAATGAAGAAATACATCTTCTCTACATGGAATTCTCAATGGTAAACATTTTTCAATTTACCCTTCACAGGTTGAGCTAGCTATCATTATTTACTATACTGTTGGTAACAATTGGCCATCAATAGCTAAATGTGCTTTTGTTTTGTTTTGAATTTTTCTTTGCTTTTCACTTTTCACCCACGCATCGTTTTTTTTTGGGAGTTGGTTTTTGTTACATGTATCGGCCCTCCAGCTGCCTATATCTGGCGGTATTCGAGTCCAATTGTTCGGATACAGTTTGATCTCATTGGCTCCCTGAGCAAAACCTTAAAATGGCCAGTGCTGGATCCGGATCTAGGATACTGAGTGCTAGGATTCTTGTTTCAAATGAAGCATAAATCGATATTACGATTAATTCCACTTCTTAACAAAACTTGTTTCACTTTATTAACGTGATATCTACTGTTTTACATATTTAATGAAGCGAGGAAACAAAGAAACGCTGACTTTCTTGAGCAGATTTTGCCGATTTGCCGACCCCATACAGAGTGGGAGAATTCATTATATTCCTCACTTATTGATGCAAGAACCTGTACGCTGAGTGTTCTAGAGTTCCTGTCTGAGCATTGGCCACTAGATTTCACCCAGGAAGCCAAAGAGAACGATATATGTAACTGAGGATTCATGAACTCTTGTGGAACTACCAGCTGCCCAGCATTAGGGCATCACAGTATGCACGCATAAAATTTTTTATATGCTGAGACTATATACTTATGATTACTGTATTGTGATGAAGTGATGAAGCCATACTGCTAATTACTCAGGATATTATTTCTTTTGAGGTGCTTCGTGATAGATTTTCTTTTTCTCCCATTATGTTGCAGGGTACTGATGTCAAGCTGAATGGTCTCTAATTTCCGGCTATTCTCTTTTTTTGTGTGTTTTTTTGGGGGTTTTTTTTATGGCTGTAGGCCTAGTGTTGGCTGTTTGCCATGTGTCTGGCAACTGTCCTCGGTCCAAAGAATGTTCATATATGATACTAAGTGGTTAAGCTATTATTTCCTTTATCTCAATTAATATTCTCAGGTGAATTTTCGATCAGCATACCATCATTGGGGTTATATGTTTTCAAAAGCTGTGTGATCGTTTCTCTGTATTTAGTTTTTTTTTATTTGTGTATGGCCAAAATATATTGGGGTTAGTTTTAGCTTCTTCGGCAATGTTCTTCTCTAGCTCTCTCTTGCTCTTTCTTGTTAGCTGCAGTACTTGGTTTCTTGTTCTGCAGTAATCTTGGTGGAAGGTTTGGTTTCCAGTCTCAAGGTATTGTTTCCATAATCTCTTTTTTTTCTTCTAATTTTGGTTAAAGTTTTATTGTCAACAGGTATATTTTTTAAGTATTTTCATTTTAATCTTAATCTTCAGTACACATCTGTGTACTGCATTGGTAATTGCTTCATGAAAGAGTTCCCACTTCTTTTGCGTAGTTTCTTCTCTTCTTAGTCCTTCCTCCCAGTCGACGTCACTCAGTATACCCTTCTCATCCTGTCAAAATTTCCTAAGTTGTAATTTGGTATTGTTTTTAATGAATGTTTCAAATTGCTTTAAGTCTATATCCTGACGTCCAGAATGCTGTTGTTGCTTTTACCTAGTAGCTGGTGGTACTCAACTGTTGGGGTTGCTGTATGCTCCTTTGTTAATACTATATCTAGGAGGGAGGGTTTGTTGCTGCTTCTTCCTCTTGTTGGGCAATCCGTATGCTGCATTTATTAATTCAGCACCATGCCAAACACAACTTGCTGTGTGGTAGGCTGTTCTCAGAGTGTTTATTACCTAAAGAAATGGAGGACCCTATGGTGTGAATTGCATCCCTGCAATTTTGGTACAGAAAGATGTGTATGTGACCATACGTACGTGCATAATGGATACCGCATGTCCAAAAACGGTGAGGTGTATTTTTTTTTTTTTTTTTCAAATGCAGTAAATTAAATTAGTATATCCATCATACTAGCAGATAATTCTAAAATGTATTTATACGACGTTGGATAGGCCTAGTCTAACCCTAACAATAATTTATCAACCGGAAGAATGATGCTCAAGCTATTTTCCGGTCACCGGAACAACAGCCGCTGCCTGTCGATAAAATATACCAGCTCTAGTGATTTTACCGATGTGTCCGAATTTTGTCTTCACTCACTATCTTCACTCAGTGAATCTGCTGCCAATTTTTTAACCGTGATCACAATGTTGACTTTGTCATTAACTGATGGATTATAACCTTAAAACTGTCAGTTTTCATCGCAGTTGCTCGGTGAACTGAAGTATCTTGCGAGCGAAAGCGCATCTCAATGAAGCCGTCCGGAAGAGAATTTCGGAAGGGTGGGCGATAATACACTCTTACTGATGCCACTCTTAGCTCTTAATTGTCTCTAGTCTTGAGATATTGACGACGAGGCAACAGGAGTCGAAGGTTTTATCTGTGTGGACTGTAAGCTTTACCCGATGCTCAGTGATACATCCCTGAAATCCTCCTGAATAAACATAATGGGTGGATGTCGGTTCTGTGCGGTGCGAGGATGTGTGAGTCGGACTGGTGAAGGGAAGAGCTTTTTCTCTCTGCCCAAGGTCCCTGACCTTGATAAATGCCTAAATATCAATCCCAGCCTACATTCCCTGATGGTGAATCGTCGACGTGAGTGGCTTCAGCGAATAGACCTGCCACTGGAAACACCCTCAGGCAGGCACATCTTTGTGTGTGCAGATCATTTTTGCAAAGGTAATAGATCATCTCATCAGATTTTCCTGTACTGCCCTGTTTCTGTTACCTGATTTCAATTGGAATTCCTTTCCTCCCAGGTAAGCCGTCCTCCGCAAAGGATCCCACACACGTTGACTGGGCGCCCTGTTTGAATCTTCCGAAGGACACTTTGAATGAAGAGATTCCGAAGCCTGATGTGATAAGTCTTCCTCAAGAGAATCCGAGGTATGTTACACGATATAGCAGTATCTCAATCTCCATCTTGACTGATGTATTTTTATTCCAACCATAGCATCATCGGAGATGGTGATGCCTTGATCAAGCACCTCCATGCCATGAGCTGGAAGGACCTCCGAAAGCTCATGAAGGTCACCCATTCACCAAGCTACGGAACCAAAGATGATATGGTCAAGCGGATTTTAATGGCAGGTGTTCCTCTGCAGTGAGTACCATTGGATGAAATTTCACTTACACTCTATCCTTTTTTGTGCTTCTCCAGAAAATTCATAGCGCATCAATTGAGAATTAAATGTGGTGAAAACAATGATCTCAAAGATGACTGCGACACAAACAGTGCTGATGAGGGACCAATCACTCAAGAAGAACCAACTCAGTGGGTTGTCATCGACAACAAACTTGTCCCGAAATCCTCGACAGCGCATATCCCAGAGCCGATCGTTGTGGATGGGGAGGAATCAGCCGTTTATCCCCTTGTGATTCAACCGATGGATGACGCAACGCCTGACGACAGTGACAGCGATTCATGTCCTGAACCGATAACGTATTTTGAGAGTGAAGAAACTGGTAAACAACCGAAAAGATTGAAGAAAACGCCCAAATGGCTCGATACATATCAAACTCAGTTACCAAAACAGCCGCCTTCTCAGCTATCAAGTGAAGCGTTGAAAGAAGACGCGTTGAAGGCGTTCCTCCGTCCCTTGTGGTCGCAAGACGAAATTAAAACTGATGTCAAAGTGGAAGCGCCTGTTGTCAATGGAGCCGTCCGTCAATCTCCAAAGAGACGCAAATCGAGATCCCCTCGGAAAAAACAACAGCGTGTGCAAGATGTGGTGCCGGGAAAGGAGAACTTTAAGAACACCAGCATTAAGGATCGGGTGGCTTCATCCGGTGAACACGGGAAGGAGCTGCGGCGAAAGATACAACTTCCTCATTGGCTGGATGTTTACTCAGCTGAAACGTCAAAATCTTCGCGGAGTTCCACTTCTTCACGAAGTAGAAAACGAAAACGGTGAAATTATAAATATGAACATGTGTTCAAGGATAGAAGTGTTTGCGAGAGTAGTTCAAAAGACGGCTATTCTTTGTCTGGAATAAATTTGTTTTTGATTATGCAATTATTTTCTTGCGTTGTACTGCTCTAGTAATGAAATACTTCAGCAAAATACCAGGAATATATTTGTGAGCCTCCACGGATATGTCGCAAAGAATAAATTCTGAGTTAGTTATGTCATGAGAAAGAGATCGAAAAGCTGGACATTTTGGTGGTTGTTTTAAAGGGATATGTTGAGCTGTTGACAAGTCACAGTTCAAGTCCATTAGAAAGTGGAGAGGGTCACCTTCACAATGATATCAAGGTTATTTAGGTGCTATGTGAGAGAAAATGAGAATGGTTTATTTATCTATAATAATCAATTGTTCTTAGGGGAGCCTTAATTAAAACAATAAATGATGCATTTGTATTGTTATCTGAGTGTTCATCCATATACATTGTACAACCATGAAGAAGAAAGAATTCTGCATAGCATAATCCGGGAATCTCAAAAACATTTATTGCCCCAGCCATCAAAATCGCTTCAAGCACTGCTGTGTGCTGTGTGTGACGGTTTTGCCGCAGATTTGCCTCACATTTCACCTATTAAAATAGGTGTGCACAATTGCCAGTCAACTGATAACTTAATTGTGCTAAATAAAAACGGAGTAAACCGTGAAATGAAATATCTGAGACTGGTGTAATGGCCTTTCGGGCACTGCCGGCTGACGTGCCAGCCACCTGGAAACTTTTTAACAGATTAATCTGTAGACCAGATTCCCGAGCTTCCTAACCCTTGCTTGTTCCCTCTGTGGATCAGACTATGAGCCAGCAGACAACCATGGAATTACATATGTAAATTCAACTACCAGGAGAATTCCTACACCTAGAACAACTAAGTTAATATACAAGAATCTACACACATATCATTATGTACATGACAATATTAGGCATAACCAACAAACAAAACAAAACTAATCTAAGAAGAAATTTATTTAAAGAAATAACTGTATGTATGCGTTTTTGAGTGTGCATAAGACAACAGGATATATTTACATTCTGAACACATTTCGGTTTAATGATTTAAGTACAAATGCGAATGTTATTTCCAGTGCGAAGGATGTCACCATCCTCTTCGAGCTCTTTCAAGGCATCCTCATACAAATCTCGCGTTTGGAACTGTAGTAAAGTATAATTACATCATTAATGAAACAAATTGAATAATTGAAGCACATACCGGTTCTCCCTTTTCTGCCATTTTCTCACGAAACTCTTCCAGAAGTTTAGCGCTCTTCACAACAACAATCTTTCCTTTCGTACGCAGCAATTCGCGCAGAACATTAGCCCGCTCAGCACGCATTTTTCGGACAGCCCCGCTGAGTCCAGTGGTCAAGATTGAGATGTCAATCTTTCCAGTGGACGGATCAATGGCCGCCTGCTTCAGAGCCTCTCGATGCAATCTGAACAATTCATAAGTTATATCAATATTTTTTCATTCTTCAAAATAATTGAGAAAAACTGACCTCCTTGCTTCTTCAACATCACAGACTTCAACTCTCTCAGATAGCCTCATTCTGGCATGAGATTCAGCCAATCGGATGAGAGATTCCAGTTGCCTAGGATACGCGGAAACTTGGCCACGCCCACTGCCGATCTTACGCATCTCCACGTAAGTTTCTATGAATGACTGTCCGGCCTCCTCACTGATCTGAGGATTGATGTGGGTCTTGGCGTAACCGATATAATCACGCAAGATGCTCATATCCTGAGAAGGAATTTATTACGGTCAACATGATTGAGGGTGATAAAAACACACCAGAAGCTCCTGATCTTTCTCCTGCGTATCTTGATAATACAGAGAAACCAAATGACGTGCCAGCCTACGATCAAACACCTCATCTTGAGGATCGAGGATCAAGAAAATCAAATCAAAACTGAAAGGAATTTTGATTAGAATTTTTTATAATGATCAGTGGAGTAATCAGTATTTACCGAGAAAGCAGAGTGGGGGGGAGTTGGATGTTCTCAATGATGGTTTTGTTCTTGTTCCACTGGGATTCAACAGGATTAGCAGCAGCCAGAATGGACGTGCGGGCGTTCAGCGAACAAATGATGCCTGCTTTGGCAATCGACAGCGTTTGCTGCTCCATGACCTCGTGAAGTACTGAGCGAGTACTTTCGTTCATCTTATCGAACTCATCAATGCAACAAACTCCATTGTCACTCAGAACAAGGGCACCACTGTTGGAAAGATATGTTATTGTGAAATTATTTCTCATCAAGTAAACATACGTTTGCAGCACAAGTTGCCTGGTTTCAGGGTCCTTAGTGACATAAGCGGTCAACCCCACTGCGCTTGACCCCTTGCCAGATGTGTACTGACCACGAGGAACCAAGTTGTAGACATATTGAAGCAGTTGGGATTTACTGGTGCCTGGATCACCACACAGCAGAATGTTCAATTCTGCCCTAGAATGAAGAACATAAATCTAAGATGGTTGAAACTTTTCTTGTAGCAGGTTTCCAACCTGAAGTGACCACGCCCAGATCTTGTGAAGTCCTTCTTCGCTCCGCCGAACAACTGCAGCAGAATTCCCTTTTTGATGTCAATGTTCTCGTAAATGGAAGGAGCTACGAGGAAATTCAATCAAATTTTTCCCAATCGTAAACTCAAAGCAAACCAACCCAAAGCTTCAGCTAATTTGTCATAAATTTGGTCAGATTTTGCCAGCTCCTTGATTAAGTTAATTCTCTCTTCGTCCAACTGAACCGGTTTGCTGTAAATTATAAATTTTTCAATAACTTTCCGCAATTTTGGTCACCAGCAAACCTGTCCTCATCTTCTCCATTGTTCTGCAGACGTTTGCTGTCCATTTTCCTGTAATGCACGACGTCAATGTGGGTTTTGTAGACAGATTTCACGTTGCGCTGTCGTGGATTCACCCTTAAGGGCGTGGCACGGTAGATCCCAGTGACTGTCACACGATCTCCCGGCTGAACTTTGTCGACGAGGTCAGTGTGAGCAAAGAGAATGACCGTGTGGGGAGTTTGACCGGCAGGCATGTCCTCTGTAGTGACAGATCATTTAGTTTAAGTAAAATCAAACATCGAATAACACCAACCAGGAGCCTCTTGGAGTTTCACCATCTGTTTATCAGTGAACGCTGATCGATTGTGAATGAGTTGGAACGAATGATTGGTGTTGCAGTGTTGACACAAGGCGGGCTCAGCAATGCGACCTCGCTCAATTTCGACCGCGACGCAATTGTGACAGACATGGCACTGGAAAAAGGCCTCTCTCATTTCGGGGATTAGGGTAGACGAGCGAATAACCATGCCGCTAATGGTTATCAGCTGATCGATATCTGAAGGATATTCAATTGATTGAATATGATAACACAGATAAGCTGACATTACCCTCAGGGTTGAGCGAGCGCATGTTTGTCGTTTTATCAGCGTTGTATGGACGAACTTGGATCTGGTGTTCTAGGGACGTCTCAGGGAAGCGATCGAAGAAGAGTTCGTTCACTGCCATATCGAACGTGGGTATGACCTCTTGCGGGTAGGCGATCAGCTGGCGATAGAGATTGGCGTCATACTGCTTCAGGTGGTCCGTGTTGAAGGCCAGGAATGGCTCTCCAATGATGTTAATCTGCAAATAACACGTGAAAAAGATGCATGTGGAATTTGATGCATTCCTACCTCTTCCAAGCGTTGAAGGTAGATGGGACTAGTGATGTCCATGCCTTCGAATCTCTCGTCTTCAGCCACTAGGACCTTGGTAAAAGTTTGCACAAAATGCTTAAACTTATCCTTGCAGTGAGACACAACGACGTCAGTCCCCCAGATGACCAGCTGCGGTTCATTTGGATCGGCTGATATCTCACTGGTTTGTTCCTGAGAAAAACAAACAAACTAAACACAAGGAAAAATTTAAGCTCAAATCTTACGTTCTCAGAAGCACCGATGTTGACAGTTCTCATTTTACGATCGCTCCTAACATCCGGTCGAGGGCGGATTGGGGTTCCAGCGCCGATTCCAGGGGTACGGGGGGTTCCAACCCTTGAACTTGGTGTTCCATAGTTTAAAGGTGAACTGAGGTCAATCTCACTGCCAGCTTAAAACACGTATTGGATAAACATTTCATGAGAACAGCAGTCAATTTATACGCTCACCCATTTTAGGGCTGGAAAAGAGAGCAGAGGTGTCGGCTATGTTGTGCTCAGTGGGAGGAGACGAGGGGAGGGGAAGGAGGTCGCCACCAGGGGAAGCGTCGATGCGACGTCTCTGTGAGGGAGGCGAGGACACCTCGCTGCCATCTTGAGGGGCTTTGCGGGAACTCCTGCGTGCTGAGATGAAAAGACAGAATGCACAGGTGCAACATTTTCAAAGATATGCGTACGTGTTGAGTTGTTGGACCCTGGGTTTTTCCCTCGAGCTATTTATAGAAATGAAAAATTGAGTAAGCCATATTAAGAGAGAAAATGAATCGTGATAAATAAGTTACAACTTAAAAAACCAACTTACGAGTTGAGGCCCCAGATCTGGTACTGCGCCTAGAGGCTGGAAGAGATGAGTTATTAAAGAAATGTCCCAAAGCAAGGAGATTGACTCACGGGTGTCAGGATCAGCCATGGGACTGGAGGCCTCACGATCACCAAGACCACGCTTGCCTCTGCGACGTCCGGGAGTACTCGGAGGGGAAGACATGTCAGCAGATCTGAAGAAAAAAACCCATTAAAACAATTGAACAGATCAATTAAAATCATTAATTTTAACTTCAAATTTATCAATCATAAAAATAACGAAAGCGCCACAGAGCTCTTGGTTGTTACTACACTCACAGTAACTCTCACAGAGTGACTGACTCTCAAAGTCAGGTCAGTTCACGAATAGTCGATGGAAGACTGGAAGCGGCACTGTCACATTCACCCCTGGGTCTCGCTGAAGTATGTCAGCTACTCACGTACTAGCTCCCCAGGGCAGCGGAGCAGTATTAGACCACGATACGGCTTGGGGAGCTACTCCCGTTCAGGATCAGGTTGATTGGATTAAAGTGCCTTTGTTTCAGCACTGTTAAAATCTGACGTTCGAGTTTCTTTTTATTTATATCTTCTATTTCTAAAAGATATAACCTCATAAATAATACAGTAATAACTGAAATAAAAATTAACTGGTATAACCAAACAATAAGCCCTACTTCCCTCCCCCCAAGCTGACATACTACGGGTCTCGCTGTACGGTAAACGCATTAAACTCCAGTTCGCGAACCACGATTTCTAGAATTCCACGCTTGTAATTATATTTATGAAGGCACCAGTGTCTGCAGAGCCATACCAGGTAGACGCTGGTACTAAATTTTGTTCAAAACCAGTACCATAAACCTAATTAAACTGGATCCGCAACGAAAAAAAAGTGACATTACAGGTTTCTCTCCGCTTTCCGATTGTTGTGTCACATGACCTGCTCTCCACGTGTTATAAATAAACCAGAGCACTGCGCCTGCGTAGTGCGAAGTAAACATACACGCATGCGCATACAATTTTCCCGCGCTAAGCAGTCCAACATGCGGCCTATCTTCCCTTGCAGTTGCGCACGTAATTTATACAGAGTCTTCACAAAGGAATACATATTAATTATTAATACGCAATATAATGTGATCCTTGCAAGCATGACTGCATGGGTTATTAAATCCAGATATCCATCTTAAAATCCTTCTTTTCTCACATGACAGATAGTTGACACAGCACGCCAGGTACAGACCTCACCCAATTTAGCTGTGCTACATTGCAGATGTCTCCAGTGATAACGATATCGACAATGATGCCATTAAAGACTGACCTTTTTACTATTCAAATCAGTTTCAATGATAATACTTCAAAATTACTACAACTTTTACATCTCTTGGTGATTACTCTGCGAGTAGTTTTAATATCATTGAGCAAAGAGAGCATATCATCATTACTTGAGAGCATTGAGATGCTCCAAAAGTGTGCATTTCGATGCAATTCGCTCACTGCTGAGTTGTGAATATCGCGGTGTCGCCTCTGAGGGATTGTGCGGAGTACCACTAGCGAGTTGTCAGCTGACCCGGCGTAATGGCGACAACTCAGAAATTGTTGTTGAAACTTGAGAAAAGTTGTCTGAAAAGTGTGTAATCGAATGCATTAACGTAGGTGCGGGGTGTTTTAACCATCTTTGGGTATTTTTGGATCGATCGAGACCGTTTGGGAGGCCCGGGGTGATTTTGCTCCCTTCATTAGGGACTCGGGAAAGTTTGGATCTTGGGATCTGCAAGGTTTTGTCAATACAAGCTTCCACGACTGAAAGGCTGAAGCGACGCAGGAGCCAGCCGAAAGAAGTGGCACGGCTACGTACCAGCATACTCACATTATGATTATCGTCACAACGCGAATATATTTCTATGATCACGAGCGCATTACGCAAATAGGGCACATAAAATTGTTAAATGATGCCAAAACTAAGCCGTATAGTGAAATCAATCGAATTGGCGAGCATTATCGGATAATCATCGCTTTTAACACTTACCAAATGTAGAATTTGTGACAGGTATCAGCTTCAGGGAACTCAACAAAAAACAATTTCCCGCCACTTGCACTTTAAACCACGTGACCGACCTCGACCTTGATGTTACTCATTCGTTGCGAGCTATTTATTTTCAGGGGGATAAAAACAGACAATTTCATTGTTTCAATAAAATTAAATCAAATGTAATACTTTTATAAAGAATCCATGTTATAACACGGTTGAAGCCAATTGAGCCAGTATACCATCGCCAAAAGAAGACAATGTTTTGCATATTTTTTTTTATTGATCTTTCATAAAAGCAACGGTAAAAATAACATTTAGTTGATGGTGCAAAATCTAATATATAGAGGAATAGTACACATTATAATGCTAATATATGTACTCTAATAATAATATAGCAGTGTATTCGCATAGGATGATGTCACTTTCAGCAAAAAAAAAAAATAATAATAAAAAAATAGACAAACATATAAAAAAAAACAAAAAAAAAAAAACAAAAAAAAAAATCCCTACATCAACACTTTAACAGAAGCCAAAATTCACAATAATTTTGTCCCGAAAATAGGCTTGATTAGGTCAAAATCAGATGACAAAGATGACTTCTGAGCCCCTCTGATGGCTCATTTTTTTATTAGATTTTTCAAATGTGAAGAATATGTCAGAGCAGCATAACAATGTCAAACGAGAAGATATTTTTCACAAACCAATTTTATGAGAAGAGCAAGATGATTATAAAGAGGGTGACGATCAATATTAGGGGGGATTAAGGAAGGGCGGCATTCAACTCCAACAAATCCCTTGAGAACAGACTGGACACTATAAAGGTTATTCTGGAATTATTAATTTTGTGATATGTGAAGAAGGTACACAAGATCAGATTATCTCTTCCTTCAACATTCAAATTTTGATAACATCGTGAGAAGAAAACAAATAATAGCCAGCAGTATTTATTTCATTTTATTTTATTATTTTTTTTTATTTTTTATTTTTTATTTTTTTTTTTTTCAAATCATACAATGCATCTCAGCCAAACAATCAGTTGCAGTTAAGGCAGTGAAACAATCAAAACACCGAATAGAACTTTTCAGCTCGAAGACAACAAACCAGCAATATCCACAGATATCTTATAAACATGTGTGGATTCGAGCTCGGAAATTATAGGAAAACCAGCAAGGTTTTTGTGCGTTTCGTTTTCGTTTAATTTCAGAATATCGAGCATGCTCTAGTTTAGTAAATGAACCATATACAGGAAAGGCGACCGTATGCTAAAATTTTGATTTTTAAAGCTACTCATCAATGGAATAGAATGAGCAAATTTAGAGAAGAAAACGGGCTGAGTGATATACATCTAGATATTAATTTTGCTAAAAGTATACATGTTCACTCTTCCAGTGACTATCTTAGATTCTGAGTCTGAATAACGACTTCCTCGCTCAATCCTGATACACCGAACGCCATTCTTTTCTTGGAGGTCAATGAATTTCTCAGGTTTCGATACAAACTTCCGATGTCAGCAAAACAGCGTGCTGAAACTGAAAGCGAAAAAGTGTGAAATCAGCTGGAATCTATTTTCTACATAAGAATGAATGCTACCAAAACGCTGCTCCAGCTAAACAGTAGCCATTGGTGTAGACACAAAATGCTCAACTGGTCGCTTGAAACATGTCGCCGGGGCTGCACGAAAATCCTCGACCGCTTGCGTAAGTGAAGGTTACGTTATGATTTAATCTCAAGTACAGTGTTGTCGAAATGTCAGTGGGTGAATGGGATGGGGTCGAATGCTCACAAGTCTGAAAAGCATATACATGCAATGTAAAAGTATATAAGTCCCTAACCAGAACCTAAGTCCCTGACCCTAAACAATAACCCTTGTGAATTCGGACTTGTGAGCATTCGGCTCTTTAAGCCGAAGAGCCATTCCTATACATGTAGTATGTCAATCTTGCTGTAGACATTTAGGAATAATCGATAAAAAGGATAATTACAACGTTTGAAGCATTTTAGATTGGATTTCATAAAAAAGCTATTGTTGTTTTTGAGGACGATGTTTGCAGTATAATTGAACTTTGAATTTACATTGAACCTTGTTTAGTTGTTGAGCATTGGTATGAAAATGTTAACATCGTACATATTTCCTTGTTGTGGTTTTGCAGAGTCCACCTGGAGTCGTTTGTACGGAACAAGCCGAAACCGTCCATTTGTGGTGACTTATACTGAATGTGATTTATATGCAACAGATTTCATGTTGATTTGATTTCCAGGTGGCAGTTGAAGGAAACATAGGGAGCGGAAAAACTTCACTTCTGAAGCACTTTGAAACTTGTGAACAGGCCAAGGTATAGAGTAGCACAAATGTGTTACAAATCTATGAAACTTTTCATTTAGGTTTACAAGGAGCCAACGGATAGATGGCGCAACATTCAAGGTCATAATGCGCTTGCTTTGATGTACGAAGACCCGGAACGCTGGTCACTCACCTTTCAAACGTATGTTCAACTCACCATGCTGCAAACGCACTTGGCTAAACAGGTAACCATAATGCGATGGATTTATAAAACCACAGATACAATGGCTTTAGCAAATTGTATGATTAAAATCATAATGTTCTGTTACAGAACATTATGATGAAAGCCATTATACAGACTGTATAATGGCTTTCATAATCATGATGCACCACTCAGGATCTTTCTTGCTGGTGCAGCATGCTTCTAATCATGCGTTCCTGACCACATTTTATTTGTCCTTCCTCAGGAGCAGGCAGTGAAACTGATGGAGCGGTCTATCCACAGTGCTAAATACTGTTTTGTTGAGAATCTTCACAAAGGGTAAGGATTACTCTCAGCCATGCGTTCATTTTGCCTGCAAGTGACGCTTATCTTCTTACGCAGTGGTGTGATGCCAGAGCTGGAATACATCGTTTTGACACGATGGTTTGACCACATCATCCAGAATGAAGACTGCAGTCCCGATCTCATTGGTAATCAACGCTTTCTTAATTCTCTAATTTACAACGCTAAAACTGAGTAACATGATAATTTCTCTTTGACTAATACAGATTCATGAAATCTGACCAATCTTTTTCAGCAATTATATGAGATTTTAAGCATTGGATTGGAATGCATATATTTGCAATGGTTATTCATTGAAGCAGCCTACATACTATTTTTGTTATGATTTCAGTTTATCTTCAAACCAATCCAGAAGTTCTTCACGAACGAATAAGAAAAAGATGCCGCAAAGAAGAGTCCGGGATTCCTATGGTAAGAAGCCCATGGTCCATAGTATATGCATCTCTGTGTATTTTCATTCTCTGTTTGAATAAATCGTTATTGTGTCGTCATCTTTGTTATCATTGTCCACTTTGTGATTTCAGGATTACCTCCAGGATCTACACAATCTGCACGAAGACTGGTTGATTCACCAGACTCATTTCTCTGTTCCTTGTCCCGTTCTGGTGAGCATTCAATGTCATGCACTCTTAATACAGTAAAACCTCGATGTATCGAACGTCCGTCCCTCGAATGTCTCCCTGTGTCAAAGTGTTTTCGAAGTCCCGACGATTCTCCTATACTTTACTATTAGCACTAACATCCGTCCCTCGAACGTCTCATTCTCGAATTTATCCTTGTGTCAAAGTGTTTTTGAAGTCCCCTTGACATATTTTCGATCTGTAGCTCGAAGTCGAAAACTTCGATGAGCATATTTCTCAGTTTGATAACTTCAAAGAGAGAGAGATAGTCAGTTGTTTACAAAGCATCAAAACATCCCCGCCCCCACAAAGCAGTCGGCAGTCTTTATCTCTCCTCTGTTTACGCCGCGACCAGAGCTTTGATTGGCTGACTCCAAAGATCAACGGACTGTGGATCTCAACTAAGCTATAAGGCATATTGTTGTTGGTGTATTTGTGATGATCTTTAATGAATGACCGACAAAATACCGCAAACCGACCAGAGCTTGGCTGACTCCTAAAACCAATAGACCGTGGATATCGACTAAGGCATTGTTGTTGGTGTGCTTGTGATGATATTTAATGAATGCCGACAAAAGACCGCGCGCATTTGAAGCTAGAGTTAATTAAAGAAATTCAGCTTTAGATCTACACGTTGATAAATATTTGTTAATTAAAAGTTTCAATCTCAATTTCTCCTAATCATTTCTTTGGTCTAGATTTCTCGTAAGTCATGAGATCACCGTTCATTGTTTATGAGTTCATAACGCATGCAGTTAATCATAACGTCAGAGCACGGTTTGGAATCATAACGGTCATATCATAACGGCCTCGATCTATCCCTCGAAGTATCCTTGAGTCGAAGTATTTGAGCTAACCCCACGAACTTCGACAAATCAAGGTTTTACTGTAATCACGCAATCTGTTTTATTAAATAAATGATTGATACATTTTTTGTGCTCTCTTTCCAGGTATTGGATGCGAACCTTGAGTTGCAGGATATGTTGAATGTTTGCGATCAACATCGAGAGAAGATTCTCTGTGGACATGGATAAATTGATTGCTTAAGCTGTGCCAGAGTGTATTTATTACTATACAAGAATATTTGTATTCATTACATCCAGAGATTCAAATACCGTTATCTTACTCAAGATTAAATGCATTTTCTCTTTTTGCTCGTTTATGTCTCTCTTCTTTTCATTTTTATTTTTTTTCATTTTTTACTATTATGTTTTGTTTATTTTTTTTCTTATAATCATTGTGACTCACTGAATCACAAATAAATGTTTATATGTGTCAAACAAACTATTATTATTTTATTATATATATATATATATATATTTTTTTTTTTTTTTGTGGGAGGGAACGTTGATATTATGAATTATTTTTTTTTTGCATATATAGTGATTTTTTTTTAACTTTAATTTATTACTTATGACATGTCTAGTCAAATTGTGAAGATAATGAACATAATAAAACAGGATTTCTTGATTGATTACTTCTTATTCTGAAATGTAATTTTGGTTTTATTTTTGTGACATGTGAGCATGTTCTTATCCGAGAGCATTCAATGTGTTTGAACATAGCTCATTAATCAGATTATGTTGTTAATTATATACAGTCGACCCTCGTTAATCCGGCTAGGTTCGTTCCCAGTGATTTTGGTCGGATTAACGAGGGAGTCGGATTAACAAATTCGCCTCACCAGCGGTGCCTTACTGGGTTACTGGGGTGTGTAGTTCAACCACGAAAATTTAAGGGGGCACCGAATAGCTCTGTCGGTTTGACCGGCTGACTGCAATCCTATGCCGACCGTGGGGATCGAGGTCCCGGGATCGACCCGATCAGGCCACGGGCGTTAACGTTATGATTGTCATCATTGTGAATTATAAATGTAATCCGTTATAATTGTAATTTTTCGGTAACTCTGCAGTGCTGCGTAACAAGGCCGGGCGCTGTGTACTACTGTCTTATGGCGGTATGCAGGATAAAGAACCCTTGGAATTTATTGATAAGAGTAGGGAAAAACCCCGGTCCCGGGCCTTCTGTTCTGGCGCCCGTATCATCCGATTGGTTTGGGTGGAGCCGTAAAACCCCATCATGTATGTAAATACGTTTGAGATAGTTATAACACCTTTATCAAAGCAGGTCGTTGTCTTTAACATGAATGCTTTCAATATAACACAAACAGACCTTTTATTCTAGACCTTTGAACGATCGTGATTGTTGTAGTTTGACACCTCAAAGGATGACGCCGAGATGGCGGATAATTAAGGGGAATTTTAATTTGTAGGCCAAAAATCAGTCGATGTCGGAAATTAAGGGAATCGTCACAGTCTCGCAGCTATAACATGCAAGATGTCAAAGATGTCTAAACACCAAAACTGCTTTTGAATAGCCAAATACGAGCCCTGATTTGCATAAAACTTATAGTCTTACATATTTGATGTAGATAATATTTGACTGACACTGAGTGCACTTCCGGTCTGTTTTCATTCCCGTCGATGTCTTGTGCTAAACGACCCTCCGATTTCGCTGTTCTCAGCGGGGTTCCCCAGGAAGTCACAGTGCCTGATCAATCGATCGATAAGGATGATCCGAGGATGCCATTTTGGAAAAGTACTTGTAGATCGCTTCGTGGGTGAAAGGTCAGTGACTTAAGGCACTGTGTGTGTATGCACCTGGGATACGACCTACTGATTAGTCACGTGATAATTGATTGCGATAATATTATTGCGCATATGAACCATGCATGCGCGTTTAAGCAAATTGCGACAAGACCCCTCATCTTCAGTCAGACGACTCAAGTCTTGAAATGATATGAAAAATGAGCAGAGTGTTTTAAATAAATAACAAGGATGATCAGGACCATTTGTCGTAAGTATGTCAATTGATCAATTTATCGATGGGACTGGAAAGTGAAGCACAAACACATTTTCTATTGATTTCGATGACAACACAATCAAAGGTATTAACTATTCTACTGCGCAAAAAGTATATGTATAAATTATGCGTAGTAGTATATCATTGACGTAAAGCTGTATCCGTTTGGTTGTTTTGGAGACTCAATCGGCGGTTCCAAGGTATACAATACATCATCAATACATGTACACATGAATTTGATTTACACCAATTGCCTCAATGTTGAGCGTTGCACACCCGTGCGCCATGCGAGGTGCCTGGCAGTTCAGCCCATCTGTCCACCATGTCTTCCCCGACTGCACTCAAGTAACACCCAGCTACAGTTACATCAAAACTGATGCACCACACTTTGTGGTCACAATGTTTTTGGCATTCCTGGAGACTACAAACGGATAGCTTCTCTTCGTCATAATTCCGTATCACACGATCCTTCTGAATCGCCCACGAGGAAAGTTCATTTCTCCTTGGATGAGCTGCAATAAAATTGAGATCAATTTGAACCTAAAATGGAAACCAATATAGTGTGCATGGAATATAATATCCCACCTTCTCTTCGAGTGAAATACACTGTTTTGTCTTCTTTAGTAAGGAATTCCGGTAGAAATTGCGCATCATATAAACGGCAATTGTCAATGTCGGACTGCCGTTTCCAGAATCCCGACAGACAGCAGGGGTTGGTGCTGCAAATCAACGCACAGGCCACCTGCGAGTCAACCGTCACGGACGAAATGGCGGAGTAATCGAAACCCAAGCCAACATCTTTATTCGCGTTGAATACATCCGAAGAGTATTGCAGCGCTTCAGTTGCGCAGATCAGAATCCAAACCAACACCTTCAGATGCATCTTTCTGGTGTGAATTAATGAACTGCATTCGAAGAGGGAAGGGACCGGGGAGAAGGAGGGGGGGGGGGGGGCATCGGACATATGATTTCCACATGAAAAGCATTATTCATCAAGGCAATCTTAAGAACAAAAACCAATCAATCTTTTTTTTTTTTTCCTCCTTTGTCCCGGAAATGGTTTGCAATTTTGCAGTGGATTTAACCTTACACACAAGTCATATTTAATTTCCTTTAGAGTTTAGATAATTTGCCTCAAACTGATAGACAATCAGACAAAAGCACAACCTTTTGCTCAAAACTTTTATCAGTTCATATCTATCGATTTTGGTTTTGGTCACCGTGAAGGAAAATTGCCTTAAAGGGATGGGGAACTAAATTTTAAGTGATGTTCTATTGACTCATAGCACCAATTGATAGCATTCCGTGCCAAAAACATCATGCCTGGATGCAAGCGTAAGGAAATAATGCATTCCGAATATCGGGGTTAGCATTGCGCCTATGGGAGAATGGCTTCCATTGCGAAGTATAGGAGGCAAACGTCAGCTGATGGCTTGGTTTGGCTGATGGCTGATTGGTCCCGTTCCCCTCGTGAAGCTATCGATTTCAGCCAATCAGAGCAGAGCATCTTCGCCATAAAAGGACATCTTTGTTGTTTACGAAACGAAAGCGCATGCGTGGTGCACTCTGGCTGACCTTTTTACTGTTTCAGGATAAGAAACATTGTAGGTGTCCTAGAAAATCGCTTGTTAAAATAAGAAAAATAGCGAAAAATATTTTTTTTTCGCGCCTGACTGGTGGCAAAATGATTATTCTATCTATTTCCGAAAAGAAAATAAAACAATATTCAGGGGTTTAGTCGCA
>KB309537.1:0-12622 GCA_000328365.1 Capitella teleta
AACGTCTGACATATATATATATATATATTATATTATACTTTATTATTTGGTGCCTTGTTACTTACATACAAGCCTTCTTCTGCTTCTGGCATGAGGCATGATTGAGCTTTACGGCTTCACCCAACCCTTTCGGTTAATATGGGAGCCAGAACAGAAGCCCAGACCCAGGGGTTTCCCCTAAATCCATAAGTAGCCAACTTGGTCAAATTATCAATATAGAAGCCAGGCACGAGATCATCTTAAATAATAAATCATAATCCCAAGGGTTCTTTATCCAGCATACTGTGACTCAAAAAGACAGCAATACACAACACCAGGCCTTGATTATTGATATGCAGTTAGTCACCAAAGAATTATAATTACAACAAATAAAATTCGCAATTCACGCTCATAACCTGACACTGATCGTGCCGATAGGGCCCTTATTTTGTTCCAAGCCTCTTTATCGATAATTATTACTGATCCCTACAGATTTTGGCTACAGACTGGATCTAATCGGGCCTCCCATCACTGTGACTGTCACCAGTGATCAAACCGGCCAAAACATATGAACAATTAAGACTAAATTTTGATAGGATAATGAGATTGGGAGGGATAAATACGGATATATAAATGATCAGCATGTTTTCAGGGTGAAAATCTAAATGATTATTGTGAATGACATTATATATTTCATAACATTATTCAAGATAAACTTCTTTACCAAGAGATTTTGCCGCCAATCGCCATTCGCTTCAGGAAACGTATGGTTATCGGCAAAATATACCGCTATGACTTTTCCTGTTCTCTTATTTCAAAAAATAAGTTTCGTGATGTCTGTATGCAATTATAGGCTTTCAAATTACTCTTGAAGGCGTGAAATGGCTTATTCGTCTATTTTACGGGTCAATGATTGATCTATAATGAAGTAACACATGATATAAAGCCAAAGTTCTCACTGGGTAAGAGTTCAAAATTATTGCTTCCATCACCACATTTTCTGGGTACATGGTGGGTATAGGGCCGAGCTTCATCAGTTCGTCCGATGAGCGGCTATAGGATTGTACTCGTATTTCGCATCTGTTATAGAGACTATCAAGATGGCCTCCTTACTTGAATGTTTGTTTGAGAAACAAATTTCATCGGATGAATTGACGCTATGGCTTAGAAATAAATACGAACAGGTGACGATTGAATCTACATTCTCCAATGCTGTTTCTGGGGGTTTTTTGTTGTCTGTTAAGGTCCCCGTATATTTCTAAAACGACTTGATTTGATTTTCCTTCTATTATCGCTCAGGCCGATGAGGCATTATCCCATTCAGTAGGTCTGTGCACATAAAAATCAAATTCATTTGATATAATTGAAAATGGTATCAAATGATAGCTTGTGATCTAATTAAGATAAAACTGGAATAATTTTGTTTTTATATTTATTAGATCAAAAGTTATTTTATTTTTAGTGGCTGAAATTCACAACTGAACTTCTTCTTTCACCATTAGACTGATTGGCAGTCACATCGATCAGCTGATTTGTGCTTAACACTAGTCTTGTCACTGAATCCCGTTGATATATCTGTTATGAATAGAATTCCTTTCGAATTTATATATTTTCTCATTTTTTTTAGGTAGTCAACACCCAACCACATTCATCTATCAGATGTGTCATGACTTTCATAATGAATCATGATAGATAAAAAAGACTAATTATTATAAAATAGGCATTCTCGGTTATAAGGAGAATAGCTCAGATCAAGCAGAGGTCTAGTTGCCCTAACCCTAACCTCCCAGTAACTGGGTATGTATCTTTAATTTTAATTATGGGACTAGAATCCTGGTTGCCTTGCGTAATCATTTCAATGTCTAAATCAGTTATTCACCTATTGACATTGATAATAAATCATAAAATAATAGTAATTAACAAATATTCATGTTACATTCAATTGACAAACAATGTTTTTCATGTTCTCAGATTTCTCCTGCTGCAAAGGCTGTCTTACAAGAGTATGAAAATACCAAAGTTGACTTTGTTCCGTTTCTGCTGAATTTCCTGCGTGATCAAACATTGCACTTAATGCAAGGATGCCGTTCGACCAGCACCACTCCTGCCAAGACCCCCGGGAGTCTGAAATTGAAGAAATGGGCTTCCCGCAGCAAAAAGCAGAAGCCGAACGCCTGCAGTACCCCCGTCAGCAACAACCGTCTTCAACTGTTTGGGGGAACCCAGGAGAATTCATCTGCAGTTTCTCTCGACTCCTTCAAGAATTTGGACGATACTAACTCTCCTATCGTGAGCTCTGTGAATGAGAGCAAGAATAGTCAAAAAGAAACTCCTACCGATTTCCACGTTTACCGCANACCAAAATTTTCCTCGCANGAGCGTGACAGCTCCTCTCGCAGCCAACGAAACCTCTCCTTTCAATCTCAGCAGAATTCAGCTCCGCGCTCCAAGCAATGCAGCCTTGGCGACTTCCTCCTGTCACCAGAAGCGAACACACGACAGACGAAACAGAGTCCTCACGCACCTCGACACAAAGATAAGCCTTCTCCGATGCAGCGTCACAAGAAAAAACCACAGAGGGTCGATGACTCCCGCAATTCCTCCGCTGTTTTTAATCTGAGCGATTTTCCGTCAATGGAAGAATCGCTGAAGCAGCCAAGTCAAGCGTTAGTTTTCCTTTCTCCTTTATTTTTTCGTTCATCTTTATTTTTTCCTCCATTTCCTTTATTTTTTCAAGGGTTCACGTCATCTCTGCTCCTCAGAGGATCACTCCAACCACCGTCGTGACCACAGCCTCTGACCCTCCCAGCGCCTTTTTTCCTGAACCAGTCTCCCACAGTCCCATTCCTCGATCAGCCTGGGCATCTCCTCCGGAGGTTTTTCGCAAAAATCTCATCGCAGGTCGCAAAGGTTCAACCCCTGCTAACAACGCGAAAGCCAGTCGTCGCCTCAACACCACAATGCTCACTCCAAAACCAACAGCTCCAAAAGTCTCTCCTTGGGGAACGCAATCAACCGAAGTTAACACTCCACAAAATACCCAGAATGCATCTCCCTGGACGGGTGTATCAAAAGCACAAGACAATCCGATGCCCAAAACACTTGCGCTGACTTCGTTGACTCAGGATATTGACATCGGAATCCGATCAGAGTGAGTCATCACTTTATATTCTGCATTCTTTTTATTGCCCTTTCATTTCTTCACAGTTCACCGAAAATAGCGTCGCCAGTGAAGACCCCTAAGAAGGGCCTCGTGGTCACCACTCCCACTCACACCCCATCGAAGGCGTTTGACCGCCTGACCAGTGTGGACATCATCACAGCCATCCCTGAAGAGGTGTCGTTCCAAGAGCAACTGGACCATTTAGCTGACGTCTATGTTGGATGCATTGCAGGTGGCACATCTTTCCACAAATGTTAACAAGGCCACAATATTTTTTGACCTCCTTCGAAGGTCACCTTATTCCCAGTTTGACCCTTGAGGTGTACTTCATCATGCAAATGTTAACCACTCGTAACGTCCAAGGGGAGAGCCCTCCTACGTCCGTCATTGAAGGTGAGAAGGTCCTCTTCAATATTGATGTTCGATGGAAATTCTTTTTCTCAGATTTTGATGATGTCGTCTACTTCAATTCTGTGCACAATGCTGTCTACTTCGCCGTGCGTGTTTTGCATCTTCACAGAAAGTGAGTTTCAGATGATGTCATCCGGACGTTTCAAGTGTTTTGCGTTCAGGTTGCTCTGCTTCCTCGATCACTCCATGCTCCACCTGTTGGCCGATTCACGCAGGATTAAGGATTTCAACCCGAGTCTGAACGCTTTCATTTTAGAGTTATTCCACGCCAATCAACCACGCGTAAGACTGCTTTCAAACGCTGATCTCTCCACTGACACCTTCTCCCTCTCACAGAACTCCTGTTCCTTTTTTCCATCGCCAATCGTTGGGGTTTCATTCCAAGTTGAAACTGACAACCGGAGGAATTTCCCCTCGGAAAGAGTCTTCCACACCTTCAAGAAGCAGCGAGACGCTTTCTACGAGTTGTTGCGTGAGTGGCAGGAGAAGCACCTTACCCCCGGCTGGAGCATGGCCGAGGTGCAGGGCCCTCGCATCTCCTCTCTGCTCAGTCAGAGCCTCCACTTGTCCAATCACATTCATTTCGCTCGACTTTTCCAGTCGCAACTGCTGCAGGTGTGTGCTCTCCATTAGCTCTGTTCCGTTTCAACACCTGCTCTCTTAGATGTGCAAAGGGGACGCCAGCATCATCAGTGACGATGAAAGCAACATTTCTCTCCTCAGTCATCTGAAACTCACCAATCCGGAGAAATTCAAAAAGTTGGTTCTTGGAGAAAAGAATTGCGCACTGTTGAGACTTGTTTCCCTAGGTTGCAAGAGCGCTTCACCACTCCGTCTTCCCTTGGGGGCCCGTGCCCTCCGCCAGGTTTCCCTGGGTGTCAAGAATTCTTCCACAACTTCATCATCTACGGCGCTAATCATTCGCTCAACCATCACCTCAGCGTCACCATGACGGCCAAAATTGTAGAGGTACAGCCTCCCTCTGGGGCATTGGACTTTTTAATATTATCTTTATTCTCTGATTAGTTGAATCAAACCAGTTTCACCATAACTGAGACTGAACAGAAGGAAGACAGAAGTGCAGATCTTGACAATGTGAGTGCATGTGTACTCTATTTGACTTATAACAGCGTCCTGCAGGCGGAATCAGAGGCTCTACTCGGCTGTTTACTCAGTCTGAAACTCCTTGGGAAATTCCTCGGCTTCCTGACGTTCCTTCCGTACCAAACAAACGACGCTCCTTTGCCGGAAGACATGCAGCAGATGCATGTCTCCATTCGCAACCAGGTGGGAGCACCTCTTGTCCGCTGACTTATTGCAATGGCTTACCTCACCAGACGTGCCTCTCACTGTGTCCCTTGAACGCCGTTCGTTCAGCGCTTGCTAATGGACGCCTCTGCCTCACTGTTCCGTGGGTGGTGGATTTTCTGAGCATGATGGATGGACTGGCGCCACAGCTGGACTTGATTCAAAGCATCTTCCATCTTTTCCTCACCATTTACAGGTCAGGCTTACTTTTATTTGCCATGCTGCTTGATGTTATATTTATATATTATCTATTATTGTTTATCGTTATATTTATCGTTTCAGGCGGAGCAGTGAAGAGTTTTGTCGGTCTGGAAGTGCGACCCACTTGCTGCTGATAACCGTTCTTGGGTGGTTTTTCGGGGTAACTCTCTCTCACCTCATTTTTATAGTTTTTCTAACGGTGTCGCTGACAGCTGTCAATCTTCCCCGAGGGTCTCTTCTTCCAGTTCATTCCTGAAGATCTTGAGAGCACCACTCTGCCCCCGGACTGCTTAGTGAGTGCTCATCAATACTTATTCTCTGGTAATATGAAAAATTTACTTTCTCCAGGATCAGTTATCGGTGATTGATCTGCACATTGTGTATGCAAGCTGTCCGTACATCAGTAAGTTCTGGTTCTAGTGCATTAGATATTTATTGATATTTTATTCTCATAGCTGAGATCCGGAATCTGTTGTTGGATTTCAGTGTTGGAATCAGCTCTGGGGCTTCCTCCGTGAGGAAGATCACTCCCCTCTCTGCTGAACCCTCCCTCTCCTCTGCATCTGTTGCTCAGCGCAATCTGCAGGTAATTATATGCTAATGATATGTAAATTTTATTATAATTCCCGCTTTCAGGCACAAATGGAGGAGAATTTCTTCCACAACCAGCCGGCATCGTTGAAGCGCACAGTGGATTTTGTGGCTGATCGTGTGGCGTCCAACCACATCAAGCACTTCAAGGCGAAGATTTATCCCGACGTCATGGCTAGGGGAGTGAAGAGGGCTCAGCAGATGGCCAGCGTACTTGAACCCGGTTCTCCCGATCATTCTAAGGTGTGTCTCAGCCGCCTGGGGTCCTTTATCATCTAATTGGTCTCCTCACAGCGCAAGTATTTATCCGAGATTGAAGACCATTCGACTGAACTCCGCAAAGAGAGTTGGTCGCTGAGTGATGCTTCTGCCAATCAGTGCGTTTCTCTTTGTTCACATTGCAGTTTTTTTTTGTTTTTTTTTTCTGTTCCAGGTTTTGTCTGAAACGCACGAAGGAGGTCTTGGTGCTTCTTCTGCCGGCTGAAACGCCGGCTACTGTCACACAGGTTTCTTCAGAAATCTCATGCCGTTTAGCGCGAGGGAAGATTTCAAACTGGTTAGCAACGCATATCACGTCAAGTGGGTTTTTCTTCCCTCCCTGCTCTTTTGCATCATGACCGATTTTTCTCTTTTAGCTGTTTTCAAACGGGAATTACAAGCGGAGTTTGAGAAGCAAATGCGAGTGCGTTATCATGCAGCCGAATCCAACAACACATCTATCGACCAGGAACCGAAACCGAAGCAGCCAAAACCGAAGCAGCCAGTTGAAGGGAATCGTCTTCGCTTGTTGGATAAACTCACCGTGAACATCTTCATTGATTATAAAGACTTTGTGCGTGATTTAATGTGTCAGAGGGAAAGGTTTAGTGCGGCGGAAGTTGTGTCTGCTTTGGAGCGGGTCAAGTACTGCGTGTGTGATGCTCCACATGAGGTTTGCGGTATGATGTTATCTATTTGCATTTGACATGTTCTCTGTAGGATGATCTGAGCAGCACCCTCAAGGCGTTTGCTAAGCTTACACGGGAACTGATCCTCTTCGCGGGTGGGTGTTGTGAGTTGGGATTATTGGAGCATTCCGATTTATTTCGATCATTTCAGTTCTTGAGCAGCCTGAATTATGGACGCCAGATGTGATGTCGCTGAGCCTACTGCTGCTGGTTGCCTTGAAACCGCACAGCATGTTTGTCAACATTTTCTGCCCAAAATATCTTTACCTGCCGCAAACATCAGAGAATCCAATCGTAAGGAAATTTCTGAAATCGTGAATGTCTTGTATATGTATCTCTTCGCAGGAGACTTGGCAGCGATTTGAAGATATGCTGGTGCTGGTCACGGCAAAAGGTCTGCTTCACCCGAAAAATATCACGCACAACATGCTGCAATTGTCAAACATATGTCACGCTGCTAAGGTGGAAATCTGATGTCATGGTCACGTTGTCATCTTAAATCCCTTTTCCTTTGCAGGCTCCGATTGAGAAAGTGTTTTCGTGTTTATCATCTGTGATGACGTCATTTCTCACTCAACACGAAGAAGACGAAGAAGATGTGCAAACGTTCTCTGAGACCAAACTCTGTTCATCTCTGCTAGAACTTGCGGACAATTCTGAATCAGACGTTGTGAAATCACTCGCCAAAGAATGCTCACAAAAAATTGTGGATATCACCAAATCGAAAGAACTGAACAACAATTCATCGTTGATAGTCGATTTTGCCGATGATTCAACTTTTGAGATATTGAAATCGAGTTCTTTGGCTGCTTTTACGGACCAAATGTCAACCCAAATTATGCAATCTGCCATGCTCGACGTGAAAACTTCTGTTTGACGTCAATTTCACGTCACTGCCATTTTGTGATCATAATTAACCTGCAGGAATTTTTTTAATGAATATATTATATAAATAAATTTGTTGAATTTTAAAAATTTTAACTTATTTGTGTTTGATTTTTACTGAAACGAAAATTTGATTTTGTTAAGGCAAATTTTAACCCAAACATTCTGAGAATTGTCGGCTTTATAAGTGGGTGTCTTTGATTGCCAGTACCGTATTCAAGATTTCACAATTATTTTCTCATCTTGCAAATCTCCGGCATGATTATTTGTAGGAAAGTTTTTTTGGGGTAATGTTATAAACTTGCTAAGATTATTTACTGTGGTATAAAATCCCTCCTTCACACAAAGTGCTCAGCTATATTAATTATAATTATGCAACCAACCGGAATTCTGTACCAATGTCCCCAAACTTATTGCGCAAAATAATCCAAACATCAATAAACAAGTCATACTTTATTGCATCATAGCAAATTGAAATATAGATATCATTTTAAGTTTTGAAAAGGAGCGAAATATTTGAAAAAAAAAACATAAAAACATCTCTTCTGGGGGATATCACAGTATTTGTAGACCTGGATGACGAGACAAACAAAAGCAAAGAACTCTCTTTTAATCTTTTCACAATGACGCAGTGCAACCTTAACTAACACCAGTGCAACATGGATTCTTCCAATCAAAATTCCTTGCCAGCCAATCACAGCAAAATTCACTTTTTACGTAGCCCGAGTCGACTTTTCCTTAGACGGATAGCTTCCTGACGTTTGCGTTCGATTAGTTCACGCATATCCGTCTGTGTTGGATGAATGACGGCAGTAGAGTTGAGTTGAGTGGCCTCTGAGATCTGAGATAGCTCTGATTTGCGTTTGCGACGGAGGGCCTCCTGGCGTTTTCTTTCGACTTCTTGTGGTGTGCATTTCTGAGTGGATGAAACGGGTTTGAAGAGGGTTGGAGGAGCCTTACGATCGACTTCCCTCCCGATTCCTCCTTGAGCATCGTTCCCTTTCACCGCACCTTCTTCTTGAATAGTGTTCAACGCTGGCTTTGGTCCTTCTTCCTCGTGATCTGTTCAGAAGAACAGTAATCCAGTAAAATCTGAAGTGAATATTGCGTAGAAGACTTACCAGCAGCTAACGCTTCACAGGTAAACAGAACTTCTTTAGCAGCATTCAAATCAACTAGAATCTCAATAGGACCTTCAGAAACGGCTAATTGGCTATCCAGGCAATCATCTGGCTCAGCCAGTGTAGCCAGCAAATCGTCAGTGAGGCTTGTGTTATTGATGGAGGGGCTCTGCGCTGGCTGAGCCCTCATCTTCCCGATCTCATGTGGCTTTTTGAAACAGTGTCGCTTCCTTGTTGGGGTCGATTTGCTGGATACAGGAGATGGCATTGAGTTCATTTCAAGAGCAGCACTGCGGCTGGCAGATCGAGTGAGAGGGCGTTGTGGAGTGCTCGTGCTCCTGGTGCTTGCCTCGGCCAATGACTGAGTGGCCTGCAGGAAGCTGTCGCTGTCAAACAGCTCATCGTCCGTCCAGAGTTCCTCAAAAGATTGCTGCAGGTTGTGTTTCTCTTCTTCTTCTTCCTCTTCAGCTTTTGTAAACGACCTAAAATGACGAGAAAAAAATCAGAAATTTGAGTGAATTGACTGATGATGTTAACCTAGTTGAACGCGTAGTAACACCATTTTTCTCATTTTTAGCAGCCGCAATGAAGGAAGTCAGTTGGGCGAGTAATTTTTGTGAGTCAGCTGCAGATTTGAGATTGAGATCCGCCAGGCGTGCTTGTCGTCCCAACCTTTTTGGCTGTCTGTCGATCAAAGTTAAAGCAATCAGATTTCAAGAATTATTCCGACTCACTTGACAACAGCCTCGTTGCTAGTTTTTGAATGTGGACTCTTCAACCAGAGGCTGAGGAGAGGGGGCGTCTTGGGAACCACAACCTGAAGGAAACAAGTTGAAGGGTCAAAGAAATACCTCTTCTGGTAGGGTACTTACATAATGATTCTTAGCGTGTCTCTTTATTAGCTCCAATGTGTCAATATCATCCGCTTTGCCAACTGAAGGAATATTATAATTATGTGAAAACAAATTTTCATAAGGAACCCAATATTGCTACCAGTTGAGCGTTATACGAAAAAGCCTTATTAAGTAAGATGGTTTGTTCATAATGATTCTATATAGAGCTGGGCAAATAGTGCTTCAACACGGATAACGGATATCTGTGTTACTAATATCCGACGGACACGGATACGGACACGGATATTTATGCCCAAACACGGGAGCATGCAATTGCAGCTTAATGCCCCAGCGCCTGACACATGCTGTGAGCGCTAAAGCCACGCTCTACCTGCAGCAGTTAAAGACAAGTGACCTTGACCTACTGCTGTCATCCTCCTTGCTTCTTGTCATCCTTTTTGCTTCTTGTACAATTCTTTTATCAAAACGTTCAGAATAAGTTTCAAGAGGCATCGCACATGCAGACAGCTCGCTTGCCTGTCGATTTAACAAAAGTGAATTTCTTATCAGCGCAGGCTATCTTAAGTATATTTCCCCAACTGCACGAGTCACAGATTATAAGCCCAAGATGCAAGGACAGTAACGTGCACTTTGTGCTACAGTGTACACTTTCAACAAACATGATTTGGAAATGTACAAAGTTAGTAACCTCATGAGACGCAAGTCAGTTTATGGCAATTGTTCAATAGAAAGTTTGAAATTATTCAAATTGTTAGATCGCCAAGTACATTTACTAGTCTGTACATGTATTAACTGTACATGTCTGATCAATTTCAAACATGATTCAAAGTCAAGAAAGTGATGAAATTCAGTGCTGTTTGTGGTTCACACAAAAACTGCATTTGGCAAAGATGTCACGTGTTGAAAAATAAGCACTAAAGGTGATATGCAACAACGGGTGGTGGCTGTGTGCTACGCTCACTGTGCGCTCGAAACGGACACTTCAATTTTACACTATCAATGATTTAACCATCCGTGCTGAAACATGGATAATGGATAGTACTGAAAACACCCAATATCTATCACGGATACGGATATTCGCCCAGCCCTAATATTCTATACGATCATCCATAGCAACATGAGATAAACTAACCAGGGGAAGCAAAGGGATGGCGTTTATCCCATCCGACTTCAAACACAGGATCTGACTGTGACTGGAGAGGATCATCAGAGAATGACATGATGGCTCACATGACAGGAGGGACCCCACACTGAAAAAAGCATCACATTATTAGATGATGCAATGAACAAGGATTGTAGTCACAGATTTTTATTTTTATTTTTATTATTTTTTTTAAAGCCCTGGTTAGATGCCTTCCATAAGAACACAAGGTTGGTGGCTGGTCTCAAACCTCCAGTGGCCAGCCCAAAGCCCTTTCGAGGTGAGCACGCTAACAACTCGGCCACAACCTCTTTTGGGTCGAAAGAAATTGAAACTGAAAGAATGATGAGAAAGTAAATTCATATATAATTTAAATTCGTCATTATCCATATGACATCTGACAACAAAAAATATCCACAAGACCAGACTTGAGCGTCAGCTACTGGTCAGGGTCGAAGTAGCGGACCAATAAAATTCACCTATTATCGCCCAAAATTAGGAAAAAGACTCTAGACGAATTCATTGTAGACAGGACCAAATTAATGAATAAAAGGAATTTCCACTAATGTTTAACTCACGATTGGCATCGATGTCATTAGTATTAGTTGAGAAATAAAGGCATTTAGCGAGTAATAAAAGTTGGTAAATTGTCGTCATAAATTTAAACAGAAAGTATAAAAGCACTTCCGGTTCTGGTCAGGTACGTTTAACCGTTCCAGTTAAGAAAATATAATTTTTTTTTTTTTTTGAACACTCTCATCACAGGTTATTCAGAGAGCGATTCGAGCCTTTCGGATCGTGAAATTTAATTCCACTATGCAATGATCATATTCCTGTCAACACTGGTCAAGCCACAATCCATATATTTAGGCTCATGTGTCAGTTTAAATTATAATAGCTATAATATAAACAAAGCTTGTTAAGATATTATAATATGAACAAATATCATTATGTCACATTTTAAATATTGTTCTTCACACATAAGCAAATCACTTTTTTCATTATTTTGCACTTCTTTTTATGGTAGCCTTTTATGTACTTTATAGAATGAATCTATTGAACCCTTAGCACACACTCGGAGACATTGCATTCGACACGTATTATTTATGCACTCTCGTTCCCATTCAAGAACAAATCTACTCTGTACCATTATAAATTACATTTGTAATCCGCCCTTCAAAATATCATAGTGTAAACAAATATAAGACACGACACATCAATTGTCGGCAATTTCACCTCGTACATGTATATGTATAGGCATGCATAAAGTATGACATAAATTCTTAAATTAATTTTAATGAAGTAAACTGAATACTGTAGAACAGGAAACATTCGCGCTGCATGAAACGTTCGCTATATTCGCGGTCATGGTCGACCGCAAATATTAGGTGCGCGCGAAATGTCCGCCACGAAGGGCGGTCACATTAGCGATCCAGTGCGCGATCAATACTAGTATTACAACAGATTACATAACCACTAGCCCACCACCGACACAGCCTTGTGGGATATTGATGCCTTAACTTTTTTTTTTCCCCCAGCTATAGGCTACTGCTGTTTATAGGTGTACGCGAGTAAAGGGGGTAGGCCTACTAGTACAGTATACTAGTACTATACATGCATGTCGTTTCCCTTAAAAACCTTGTATGTCCATTATTGTAATTTCTAGACCTACAATGTCTGCTGCCAAGTGCAATAAAGTGTGTAGTGAACTAGTAGCCTAATGTACTATCGCCATGCAATCACACCAGTTATAGAAGTCAATAAGTATAGCAATCATCAACCCAACATGCATGCTTTAATGAGTACTGTTTATTGATCAATCAATGATAAGTGTGGTTTCATTGAGTGCCCCCTTAATTCCCGCTTCCTCCCAGCCATGGATTAACACATTTGGTTTGTCTCTCAGTGCCTCCCATGCGCGAACAACCCATTGTCCGTGGAGGGGCTTGAGGGCGCTGAGTCGCAGATCAGGTTGGGTGCTTATACTAGTACCGTTGTCAAGCGCTGCTGCGACGTGGTCG
>KB309537.1:12672-78944 GCA_000328365.1 Capitella teleta
GCATTCGACACTTATTATTTATGCACTCTCGTTCCCATTCAAGAACAAATCTACTCTGTACCATTATAAATTACATTTGTAATCCGCCCTTCAAAATATCATAGTGTAAACAAATATAAGACACGACACATCAATTGTCGGCAATTTCACCTCGTACATGTATATGTATAGGCATGCATAAAGTATGACATAAATTCTTAAATTAATTTTAATGAAGTAAACTGAACAAAATCTATTTCCACAGACATCTCAGATTGTAAGTACAGTAAAACCTCGATGTGTCGAACACCCGTCCCTCGAATGTCTCCCTGTGTCGAAGTTTTTTTGAAGTCCCGACGATTCTCCTATACTTTACCAATAGCATTAACATCTGTCCCTCGAACGTCTCATTCTCGAATTTATCCCTGTGTCAAAGTGTTTTCTGTGTCCCCGAGACATATTTTCGATCTATAGCTTGAAGTCAAAAAATTCTATAAACATATTTCTCAGTTTGGTTACTTCAAAGAGAGTTAGGCACAGTTGCTTACAATTAAAACATCAAAACATCCCCGCCCCACAAAGCAGTCGGCAGCCTTTATCTCTCCTATGTTTAAGCCGCGACCAAAGCGAGGCTGACTTCAAAGATCAACGGACCGTGGATCTCAACTAAGGCATTAAATTGTTGTTGGTGTGCTTGTGATGATCTTTAATAAATTGCCGACCAAAGACAGCTCACATTCGAAGCTAGAGTTAATTAAAGAAATCCAGCCTTAGATCTGTTATGAACTTTCTGACAGCTTTAATATCAAAGCAATCAACAATAATATCAAAGATGTTTCTTTAGAGTGTTTTTGCGAGAAACAGTAAAAATCTAGTGACCAACAGTCTTCAGCATCATTAGATCATCAGCATCGCTATGGCTACAAAACTCAAGCTAGACGTGAAGACACTTGAGACCTTTAGAGCTACGTAAACAACCTTCTGTGAAAATCTTTTTTCCCCAAGATTTCCAAGAAAATTTCATCTTTTGGCATTACTTTTTTTATTAATATTTGTTACTTACTGTTTCAATCACAAAATCATAGCCTCTCTTAGTTGCATAACGTGCATAACGCATATCGTCAATCAAAACGTCAGAACACGATTTGAAATCATAACGGTCATATCATAACGGCCTTGATCCCTTCGTCGAAGTATCCCTAAGTCGAAGTAATTGAGCTAACCCCACGAACTTCGACACATCGAGGTTTTACTGTATATAAAAAAATGCCTAAAACACAATAAAGTAACAGTATTATAAGAAGTTACAAATGGTAACTTCTTATAATACTGAATGTAAAATATATGGATTGAATCGGCTGAAAGCCGCTGTTGATGTAATCGGCTGATAGCGGCTGGCTGACGGCAGCAATTGGCGGGGGCTGGCTGACGGCAGCAATCGGCGGGGGCTGGCTAAACGTCCAATCGGCGGTGGCTAGTACATATCAGCGGCGGCTCCGTGGTCTAGCGCCCCTCCAACTATTCCACGTCTATGGAGTTGATTTAAAAAAGGAATCAAATGAGGGCATTATTGCCGCATCAATTCTTTTATGTCTGCATGGTAGGCTTACTTTCAATTTAATTGGTCGCTCAGTTAAGTGATGTTCAGGAGCAGAACGAATAACGGGAGTTGTGAGTGGAGATCATGGAATCGAGCGGAGAAGCGAGGGAATTGAAATTTAGAGACTCGGAGCTGATCCACGTACTTATCATAACATGCATAAAATGAGAGCCCACAACAATTTTCTTTCAGTTATTGTCTCTTACTCTCTACCTTGCCCACTTCATTTGATCGGGGGCTTTTTCTATGACCTGCTTGTAACCTAATGGTACAAGGATTTTCATACAGCATCTAATTTTCATTTATTTGTGGTCTGGCATGTAATCAGCCCTTTTCGCTATTCTGCCTGTTTCCTTGGGAACTGAGGAGGGCAGAATAATGGGGTCTGACTGTATAATAGATAGTTTAATGCTTGAAATGTTTGCTAATTTGTTGAATAATGAAGTTAATTCTCTGTAACACTTTGTTATAGAGGTACAGTGGACCAAAGTAGTCTACCCCATGTAAACAATTTCGATGCTTTTAGACACTGCTGTTCCAGAAAAGTGCTGCAAAACAGGTTGCATTAACATTTATATCATAAAATAAAAAGAGAGCAGAGAGTTTGTATTGAAGTGCCACATAACAGATGAAACTTCATGATGCTTGTTTAGTAGACAAAATGCCGTCTGAATATTCTCCTATACAGATGGAGATATATCTGTATATTTAACTGGAAGTTACAAGAAAAGAGTATGAATTCAGTGCTCAATTTCAGACGCTCGCTTTGGCAATTAAAGGGATGGGGAACTGAATTTTAAGTGATGTTCTATTGACTGATAGCACCAATTGATAACATTCCTTGCCAAGAACACCCTGCCTGGATGCAAGCGTAAGGAAATAATGCATTCCGAATATCGGGGTTAGCATTGCGCCTATGGGAGAATGGCTTCCATTGCGAAGTATAGGAGGCAAACGTCAGCTGATGGCTTGGTTTGGCTGAGGGCTGATTGGTCCCGTTCCCCTCGTGAAGCTATCGATTTCAGCCAATCAGAGCAGATCATCTTCGCCATAAAAGGACATCTCTGTTGTTTACGAAACAAAAGCGCATGCGTGGTGCACTCTGGCTGACCTTTTTACTGTTTCAGGATGAGAAACATGGTATGTGTCCTAGAAAATCGCTTGTTAAAATACGAAAAATAGCGAAAAATATTTTTTTTCGCGCCTGACTGGTGGAAAAATGATTATTCTATCTATTTCCGAAAAGAAAATAAAAAAATATCCACGGGTTTAGTCGCAGGACACGCTGATATGACGAGGCCCATTGTAAATGATGGGGAACTCGGTGTTTCATCACAGCTCCTGACGTCACGCCTAATTAGCAATATATCTCCCGCGAAATCGTTAGGGATGATATTCCTTGTGTAGGCCAGGCATAGGAATCATTTTTGGTGCATCAAAAAACGACTCAAAGTCCATTTTTAACCAGTTCTCCCTCCCTTTAAGAACGCTAACACCACCCTCAAACCCACACAAACTAATCACACTGGCCTCGCACAGACGTCAGGCACTTACCATTTTTGATATAAAATTGTACTTTTTTGTCTGAAATAAATTATCTATCTAAATTATCTATCTATCTATATTTTGCCACTTAATAAAATAATAAAATACATAAACCATATCCTCAGTTTATAAATAAAACCACTTGAACGCTTGATTGAACAAATTATCAATTTCTCAATCACTCATTGACCTCGTTGACCCTGACCTAATAGGCACATGAACCAGCTTTGAGCTTCGAGGGGCCCAAGGGGGATCCTTGATTACTTCAATTGAAAAATGTAGTTCAAACTGCTTGATTAGTCATGCTAATTCATGAAATGAAGCCTAGTATTGGCAAAATAGAGTTGTTTTTTATTTATGCTGAGTGCCAAAAAAGTGAAGAAAAATCATTACAGATCGCTACTTTGACTCACAGATTTTGTGTTATAGTGTTTTTCTAAAGATACCATACAAAACAAACATCCTAAATAGTAAGTATGCAGTGAGATGTGCCACAGCATGACAATATTGACCTCGAAAAGTCAGAGAATACTCATTAAAACATCTATACTGGATAATTGTTTTGACAAGTTTATGGCACTAACGTGCATTTTTTCCCGGAAATCGGCGGCCGACATTTCTCAAGTGCACTACTACCTTTCGACAGATGCAATTTTTATCTCATCATTGCACTCTCACAGTTGAAAATTATGCAATTATTATCAATGTATAATTAATTAGACTTATTGCAACTCGTTTTTACTTCCACACTCTAGCAAGATTCAAGAGGACATAATCTATTAGTTGAAAACCACAGCGAGATCCCGAGCCAATTTGTACACCTCGTCTGATTCATCTGTGTTAGTAATCTATTAATTTAATATAGTACCCTGTCACAGTGATTATTGTAAATGCACCATCCTGTCAACACACAAAATTAGAACTTCAATTATTATTGAAGCATTCCCTGCAACACAGTTCAACAGAATGACCACATTTTGCAATTTGGTGCACATGCAGACTATACACACAACAAATTCTGAAAACAAGGCACTCTGTCAAAGCCGAGAGTTGAAAATCGCAGTTCTATGACAGCGTTCAGTGGACTTCAGCCCCCCTCCCTTCTCGTGTGCGCTGGAAACTGAGAAATATCATGCAAACGTCACACCAATTACTAATTTGCTATTCCTTGTCTGCTCAATTTGTTTACATGTTTTTCAGTTGTGTTCTGTGGCGGCTTATCAACTGTCTTTTTAAAATTTCAATATAGGGGCACCGGATAGCGCAGTGGGTTAAACCGCTGACTACAATCCTATGCCAACCATGGGGGTCGAGGTTCCGGGTTTGAGACCCGATCATGCCGCAGGCGTTATGATTGTGAATTATAATTGTAATCCGTTATAATTGTAATTCTTTGGTGACTCTGCAGTGCTGCCCAACTGCATAACAAGGTCGGGCGCTGTATACTACTGCTTATGGTAGTATGCAGGATAAAGAACCCTTGGAATTTATCGATAAGAGTAGGGGGAAACCCCGGTCCCGGGCCTTCTGTTCGGGCGCCCGTATCATCCGTATCATGGATTACTCATGCAGGAATGGAATGTTACAATAGACACTGAGATACACAGACATGTCACTTTACATGGTCTGACATCCCTTGAGCAGCAGAAGCAAGTTATCTTGTGCACATGGTTGAAATCAAATCCCATGATTAAGCCCAAACCAGATTTCTACACCAGACTATGAGAGTTTTTTTAATGTCAATTATCCCCAATGCTGATTGCCTTGTAATTACTCCCAATGCTGATTGTTTTGTAAGAAAAATTCCGCCGATTGCACTAAATGCACCCAACAAAACAATGCACTGTGCCCAGGTTTTACTATGATAAATAGAAAATAATAATAACAATAAAATAAGAAAAAGAAAAATCTTCTCGCATATCCCCTGGCCAGTGTGTGATAAAAAGCTATTTCCTTGCTGAAGCGGCTGTTCGTACTGTGACAGCCAATTTTCAAGTTTCTCTTCTCTTCGGCTGTTTGTTATCTTATGTACATCTTTCTTGCATCTCTCCACTCACGATGAAAATCGACGTGTACTATGCGATTATGGATATTATATCACAGTTTGGCACGAGGAATTCACTGAAACATGCCTCGGTCACATTTCCTGAGTGAGTAATTCAGCAGACCACACGACCACAGGTTTCGCTTTCAGTTTTACAGTTTTACAACTTAACATTCAATCATCAATGATTCATTCCATAGAAAGCTGGTTATGGAGACATCTATTCCATTATTCCATAGACTTCTTCGCTCATTCTAGATGCATGTATTTAGGTAAATCATGTTATGTAATGTAGTTTACGAATCAGAATTAATGGAGGAGTAGCTGACATACTACAGCAAGCCCAATGGTATACAGACCTCGCCCGAGAATCTGTGCTACTGGAGGAGTAGCGTGTTGCTCAATCACTGAATCAGTCAATGAGTCAATCATTTCAATGGCTTCGGAAATTGAGGACTTGTGGTTTTGTTATTATTAGCCTAAAATCGAAATAATTTCACGCAAGCATCAATCATACCAGTACATTCGGCTTATGAAAGTTTTCCTCATTAAACAAGGTGTACAGACCATTCATCCGTTCATCAGTATTAATAACCACCTCCTGTTAATTAATATCTAACTGTTGCCAATTTGCAGAGTGGATCCAAAGACCTTGGGAAGTCTGTACGCTCAGTATTATCAGGTAATTTAGAGGAATTTTTCACATTCATCTCGAAATTGCAATTCCTTTCAGCGGAGGTTTAAAAAAATACACTTCCGACACACTTACCCTGACAAGATGGAGCAGTACTATCGCAAGTAAGTGAGTGGAAAGGGCAGCAAAACATTTATTTTCTTTTAAAGGTACTGCGCCAAAGCGAAGAAAGACCCATCTCGAACTCTGATCGTGAGAATGGCAGAAGAGGTACGAAGTGTGTAATACGCCTCACTCATTTTCCCTTCACAATTTTTCAGGCCGATATTCCGCCGTGCTTTCTCGCAAAAATCATAGTTGAGTGTTACTTGATGCAAACTGAATACGACATGGAACCGCGTAAGGATCTTGCGCTGCTAAGATGACATGTATTATTCCATCATTTCAGCTCCTAAGGCAGCCGTTATGCAAATACTGAAGGACACCACTAGGCTGAATGACCCGGTTATGGCTTTACAAGTTGACACTGTGAGTTTTCTTATTTTCAGCTGCTTGGATTTCATTTCCGTTTCTGTTCAGTGCATCATAGCTGATGAGGACTACGGTCCATACGTCGACACCGTCAAACAGTATCTTTTACGCTCATTTACTTGCGCGTTATGCTTTCGAAATATATTCATGTCGTAAACCTTGACCTCATAATAGTACTGTTGGCCATGAATACGAAGCACTCTTGAAGCAGGATTTGAAAGAGGCGAACATCGCATTTCAAGGTACGGTGCCATCCACTCGATCACCGTGAATTTTAAATTTAGCATTTTTTGGTTTTAAGATGAAAATGATCTGAGAGCCAAGGGCTATGACAAAACACCCGACACAATTCTAGACGTTCCCATTGGTAGGCTATTTGTTCATGAGTGTGAATTAATTAATGTCCTCATGAATATTCATCAGCTGTTGATGGCTTTGTGGTGAATTGGATTGAGAGTAAAGCCTCATTTGGAGATGAGGAGAGTCACCAGGGATATTTGAGAGATCAGTACTGGAGCTACTGGAACAGGTCAGACGGAGGTCTTTTTATTTAATTTTCATGGAATCGTTATTGAATCTTAGGAAGCTAGAACAAAGATGATATCCCTTTGAAGCCATATAAGTACTGTAGAACAGGTAATTTTCGCTATATTTGCTGTCACGATCGATCGTGAAAATTAGATGCCTTCTGGGTGATCTTGTGATATGACCCTAGCCTTGACTGCGAATAATTGGTGCCGCGAATAAAAGGCTTGAGCCATAAAACCACGAAAAATGCAATCCACAGAAATTTGTTATGCTTTAGGCTTTTCTTATTTGTATTTTTTTTTTCATCTTTTAAAACACAGTTCGATTCCGATTCCAGTAACCCGCCGTTATGTAACCCGCCTCCGACCACGATTCTCTGTACAACACTAAGCCATTGTAAATTGCATGCGTAAAGACTGTACATGACATGACACCTCAATTGTTGTTTATTTCTTTTGAGTCCATTAACCAACAAATCACGCTCTTCGCTTATTTGACTTTTAAGATGTAAATTAAAGAATGAATGAAGTGCATGTATCATCACTGAATTCATTATGTCTGTATGGCTGGCTTGTTTCCAATTTGATCAGTTGCTCAGTTTGGCAATGTTCACAGGAATGGAACGGTAGAAGTTGCAATGGAATAGATCCACATACAGGTGCATACAATGAGAGCCCAAAATTACCATCTTTCATTTACTAATTCTCTGCACATTGTTCACCTACTGCACTAGTAATAGTACATGGGGCTGCAATGGAGCAGTGTTAGCGCTCTCGCTGAGCATGCAGAGGGTCGTGGGTTCGAATTTCGCAGCCTGAAGACCCTCATGTTCACCACAGCATAGCACATTGCATAGTGTCGAATTGTGGTACCTGCTTGGACAAAGATGGATTTATGTCATCGTCTATAAGTGTTTGTTCCGTTTTTGATACCCGCTTGTGATCATAGCCCACTGAGGGCTTACGTGTCACTTTGGGGGGTCCTATAACCAGGGAACATACATGAGCCACACAGAAGCGAAGCTGGTTACAGTATTATTGAGTATACCAAAGTATCATATTTTTATTTTTCAGTACTCATCTGATGGCTTTGTTCTACCGTTCTGTTTTATTCCTTATGCTGAATGCCACTAATGCAATACATGGGACTTTGGACGGCATCTAATTTTCATTCATTTGTTGTCTGAAATTGAAAGTTCTCTTTTTGTTAATCCATTTTCCTGGGAACAGAGGAGGGCAGATTAACGGGGTCTGACTGTATTTGTCTTGTCTGTACATTGTATTTGACTAAATTTCATTCAGAGGAAATTTGAATGTAAATCAATGAAATGAAATCTGTAATGTGTGCGATGAATGCGCTTACTGTGTATGCAATATTCTGGTGATTCGTGGTTCGTTATTTCATCCGGTGTATTTAAATAACTAGCATGCTCTGAAATCGCTCTTCACACATTCTCAGGTTATCATAACGCACTTCTATCTCTAAATTCATAACGCACTCCTTCATAGAGATAAGACCGTGAAGCGCTAAATCATAACGCACTCCACTCTCTCTCTCTCATCTGCTTCTCGCTGGTTGCTCCGTCTTCTTAAGCTTCAACTTCGTTTTGAGCAATTCCAGCGAGTGCCTTTGAATGACTAAAATCACTAAATCAAAGCCGGGTGCTGTGCATAGCTGTCTATGGCATGCCATGCAAAGATCTTCACGAGGCGAGCGTTCTTCCAGGAAGGTTCTTGTACAACCGGGCAACTTATCAACAAATCTTTTCGGTTTGTGACGTCATCTGGTGACGTCATCTTCGTTTTCATTTGATTTTTTGAATTCTTTGTTCGTTTTGAGCAATGAAGTAAATAAAGCACATTATTGCGATTGATATTTGGCCATTTTGAATTGAGAATTCATCAGCGTAAATTGCATCATCCTGACTGCTCGCGCATTTCTGTCGGGACGATCTCAACCACCACTTTCTCTGCGTTTTCTGTGTCTCTGTCAGATGGCATGTTGAGCTCAATCCCCGCCGTCGAAATCGCCAATATACGCGGCGTTGATTTCGTGTTCGCCGCAGATTTCAACTTGGAATGTTCATTTCGCGTGAATTCGATTCGAGATGACCGTCTCCTCCGCCCTTAATGAATTGCTCGAATGTTTGCCCAGCGATGGTCGTTGCAAAAGTGATTGTTGCCGCCCTGTGCGTTGTCGTACGGCGCCTGCGCACTGACGACTGTCAACGCGCTTTCCCCCCGCGGCCATTCCACTAATTGCGCATCACTCCCTGTGCAGGCCATTCCACTAATTACACAGCACTCCCTCCGTTTGCTTATGCTGTAATCCTTCTCCTCGTAAATCGCGTTCGGATTCTCTACCTCTTGTGACGTCATCGCTTTGTTAAAGTAAACTGTCACCACTCGTGACCTCGACGTGACCTTCCTATTCATCGATATTTTGATTTATTCGAAGGGTGTCCGTAAATTTCGGAAAGCAGATTTTCCGGACGCATGAAAATCATCTGCCATATTTAAATCATTCGATTTGCCGTGTTTCGACTTTTTTTCAAATCTCGAAGTCTATTCGTCCGCCATATTTTATGATCGCTGGTGAGAATTTACGAGGCGTCTATTCGTCCGCTTACTTCATTAATTGTGAGTGTGTGTGTGAGAGACAATTGTGAGTGTGTGTGTGTGTGTGTGTGTGTGTGTGTGTGTGTGTGTGTGTGAAGCGACGGGGGGCTTTCCATCTCATCATCTTCCTTCCTTTTCCCATTTTGCCCTCAATCGTCGCTTCATTTTCTTGACAGTGTAAATCACATCAAAATTCTCGGAAGCGAAGCAAGCATCCTTCTTTTGCCTGTAATTGAAATGCGGTACTTAAAGTGTCACTTTCAATTTAAACCGTATTACCCGGCTGCCCCCCTCCAAATACTTGCACGGGTAGCATCGGTCGAGCAGTCTTTTCGAGCCCTGCGTCCCATTTCAGCGCTTCTCCCGGGTGGCCGCATTGGGAATTATCTTTTTTTTTTCTTCTTCTCAATTTTCAAGAGTTGTTTCTGCAAATGGCACGGATTTTTTTTTCCTTTTTTTTTTTTTCCTTGTCTTTTTTTTCTTTCTTTCTTTTCTGTCTGCTGTGCTTAGAAATCCGCCCGCACGCGTCGAACGCCCGCAGGACGTATTACGGACGACCACAACGAAAATAAGCGCATCCTCTCGTCTGTAATTGCTAATTATTATGATGTTTCAAAGGCCTTTGTTGTCTTCTGCGGTTGACCACCGAGTGACCGGCTTGACCACTTGAATGTATCGTCTTCTCACTTCATAGAACGTCCATTTTTTTACGGCGTGCTCTTTACAAATAGATATTACAACGGGAAACATTTTTTTTTTTTTTTTTTTTTTTTTTTTTTTTTTTTTACGGTTCAATTTACTCCTTTGTTGTAAAATGTAAATATTCGATTTCTGCATTTAACAGCGGTTGTTCATAATCGACATTCATCGACGATTAAATATTTTGCACACTTGGGCAAATTTACAATGTCTGACGTATGCGATGCAGCCTTCAAAGTCTTGTCATTATAATTAAATCAGACAAAATATGTTTCTTCTCCAAATATCAGCAGCCATCGCGGTGGGTTTTTTTTATATTATTAAATTTCTATTTATTTAACAGCCAATGAAAATATTAATCACGACCGAATTAAAAATAGTGTGTGTGCTAAGTTTCTTTGTCATCGAATAAACTAATGGAAAATCGAAATGTAAATATCGGACACGTATCGTGCAGCGAGTTTGTGGTGTGTCAATTTCATGTCGTAATCTACATTATTTCGTATAACATCATATTTCCATCTAAGAGGAATATATTTGTGCGATTTTTACCTTTCGTTATACATCCCAATACATCGGCTCCATGCATCAATGTTGATCAGTGTCCATTTCATGTCAGAATAAGTGAAACTGCTCCCGGTGCGGTTTCTGATGAGATCGACACAGTATGACAATGTAGGAATTGGGTCGTAAAGCGAGCGTATCTCTTACATTAATCAGCCTCTTTCTGCTTTGACGTCTCCCGCCAACAAACGAACCTTGATTGCGCATTGCTTGATTTCGTCGACGGTCGACATCGCATCTTTACGAGTCGCCTCCGATCTGTTCGATGTGTCTATGGGCGTACCCCCCCCCCCTCCCCGTCCTCCTAATGGCCATGAGTCAGTCGGCTCCTGCGCTCGGTGTTCGTGGCTAATTCTTACCAATTTGGCGAGTGAATCTTGCGTTAGTACTGCCGAAGCATTTTCATCAGGCCCAGATTAGAGGCGACATGATAAGCTTGTGTGCGTGGCGTCATCCATCAAAATTAGCCGCTGACACTGAAAGGCCTCCGCGGAGCAGAGCGCGCACGCCGCCGACCTTCTTCTATTGAACTTAGTAATTACGAGGCTATGTTTGTCGCATCTGTAAGCACCTGCATCGAAACGGATCTTCCCGCAATGTACAGCAGCACATCCAAGAAGCAGTCCCTGGACTCTGTCCATTGTGTCGATTTCAGACATTTTCTCGGAAGCTTCCATCTCGTCCATCGTTGCCGCCTCCGTTCCCCGTCGTGCGACCCATTCAAGCGCTTTGTAGCCAGAAACAATGGAGCGGCGACTCGGGTTGTCGGTTTGCATCAAGGCCTCCGGTCTGATAATGGCGCCTGACGCGTCGAGCCAAGTTCTCGCACTCACAACATCTTCCCATCTATAATTGGAAACGTCAGCGGCTGAAATGACGTCGGGTGGACTTGTATGGCTGCCGTCCGTCGCCGGGGCATGCTCCACCCGTCGCTCGGACGCTGGCGAAGTCGCACAATTGCCGGCCGTCGACTGCGCAGTGCTCATATCTCATGGTGCATTGTTGTGAGTTGCGCTTCTTTTGTTTAGTTCGTTGTCAGTTTGAAGTCTGCGACGTTTTTGTTTGGGTTAATAGACGTGTCAGTCGTATGTCCTTTCCTGTGGTTAGCATGTACACGCGCCATGTTTTATGCAACCGATCTTCGCTGGTCGATTCCATTTGACATGTTTTCTTTTCATGGTGCTGTCTCTTCTATTTCTCGCCTCTTGTTCGGGTGCCATCTCCAATTTTTTTTCCGGTTTTGGCAACAAATCATTCCTTGTTTTATTCCGGCGCCCAGCGCACAAAAGATAATTCACAGGAAGTGCTTTCTTGAGATCGCAGATGCCATTTTTTTTTTCTCTCTTCTTCCTACTCCTGGAAATCATAACCGTGATGTGCGACTCTACGGAGGGAGGAGCATGTTTAGGGTAGGCAGAGTGGAAGGAAAGAGGAATCTCGCACACAGTTGGCGACCTAAAGGGAGAACTCAGTCGCGTAGGTTGGCGTTCGATGCATGCGACTCGAGAGACACGGCGTCGCTGATATGAAATCCCGGCTAATTGTACAGATTGTAATGGTGATTTATGGTGACAGGGCGGAGTCTGCTGCTGCGGCACAAAGGCGCGGATTAGGAGGCTCTGCTTCATGCCTAATTTATGGCGCTCAGCCCTCAAGACGACACTCTAATACGCGCATCTTGCGACCGTACAATAACGAGCAGCTCGCGTAATAGCACCGTCCACCTCATCACTCGATCCTGGCGGCGATGAGACGACGTTAAATCTCACGCTCGTCGAGTGAGCAATGCCTAAGCCGCCGGCTCCGATCTCCTCCGAGCACAAGGAGCGCTTATTCCGCCCGAGCGGACACTCAAGTCCCTGGTATCGAAGATTATTCACCAGAAAATAGAAAGATTTTGTCGAGAAGCCGAGAGGGCGATAATTCATTCACCTCTGCACTTGTCATCAATCAACGCATTGTTTGTTCATTTCGCCTGCTGTGTGTCGATTACATGCACGCGAATACAATGCTGCGTCTCCCCGTGCGTGACCCTGCTTGACCCCGAGTGACCATCGCGTTTAATGGACGATATCGGCCGATAACGACCGCGTGCCGCCAAACGGCTGCCCGAGACCTCTGGCCTGCCGTTTCGCCGGGCGTTGATTTCGTGTTTACGGCGCTCTGTCCGTTCTCATCGCGTCCGCACTCATTACGCGCCGTCGATCGGCGCTAATTGTCCTCTGCCGGTGACCGTGTTAACACGCACGTCTCCCTTCGCGGCATTCAACAGAGATATGTTGTTGGGCCGTCCTTTGTGTATTTCCCGAGCGAAGCTTCCACTGATTTCTTCAAATTGGAAGTGGACCCGAGATTGAGCTCCTCTTCCTCCTCCTTCTCCTCCCTGGTTTTTAATTTTCCCTTGTCCGTGACAGGCTCATAATTTCCTCGGATAATGGGAATTTCGAGCGACAGGCGAAGGAAATGAAGTCGGCCTAAGGTTTCACTCCTGCATGCATACAGTCTGTATGCTGCACTACGTACGATCACAGCCAATGATCAAGTGTCCAAGACTCGTTGGTCAGCGGTAGCAGCTGGTCAGCAGCGCTGTGTAATGATCTGGTCATTTGCGGACGATCGGACACTGATGACCGTCGCTGCGTACCGCGGTCATACATCATTCGACCCACGTGCAAGTCGGACGGCCGGGCTCGTCTTGTGCAAATGATTCGTTTATTGTCCAGCGGAGGGAGCAGTGCATCGGCATGGGGGGCCAGTGTTATTGCTGGGCGCTGTTTATGGTCCGAATATTGATGGATCACGACCTTTATGCTCTGATAAGCAATGTCTCCGTATTTGGTCATTGTGCAATGCTCTGAAGTAAGAGTGCAGAAAGAAGCAAGGATGCCCGGGAAGTGAGGGGAGCAGCCCCTGATGTTCGCTCACTGCGGCAGGCAATGGCTCCGTGGTCACATGACCTGCTATCTGGCGAGCGAGGTGCCTCCCCTTTTGCCCTGTCAACATCTCTATTTATGGATATTAATGCATCTTGGCTGTCAGGGCGGCGTCATCAGAGTCAATAAAAGGTCGGACAGCACTGACATGCCCATTTCTACCATGATTACGCCCGCAATCCCTCAACTTGTGTTCGGTGAGTGTAGGTTTTTCCAGCACCGTGCACACGTTAAACGCTGGCGTTGCTTCTCCTTTTGTATTCGCATTTGCGTTTAATCAGGGGCGGTGTCTTTACCTGCACGCAATCCATCCCACTTCCTTCCTCCTCAACGTGTGTCGCTGCCTTTCTCTCTCATAAGTTTAATCGCAATAACAGGAGGCCTTCTTTTCTTTTCATCATTCGCAGGTTTGGTCCCGGATTGGTCATCTACTGGTTCGGTTTCATCGACGAACTGGACACGAACCGGGAGAAGGGCATTCTACTGATTGACCACTTCCCCAAGAATGTGGTCACCATGGAACCCTTGTCTCTTTTGCCGCCCAACTAACCATCAACTGACCGCTTCCAATCTCCAATCAAGTTCTGTGATCGATCCTCTGCATGTGTTCATGAAATAAACTCTTGTTACGTCGTCTTGTGTACTGTTTTGCTATCCATGTCATCAACGCGAATCGACACTGATACACAGTGCAATCGCAAAACACATACATTCAATTTACGGCACAGGCAGCTACACCACACAATGCTCTCTCCCTGTGTGTGATCTCACATCATAAAAACAATTACCAACCATGAATCAATCACCATACAGCAATCATCATCTAGTACCGGGAACGAATAAGATCTCCAGCAGCAATCGAGGCATGAGAATCGATGTTTCCGAAGACTAACGCGATATTGCATGAAATCCATCAAAAAGCCAAGAGAAGCATGACGCAGCTGTTCAATAATCTCTCATTTGTAGAATGATCGAGAAGCCACGATTATCTGCAATCTTCGCTTATCTAGCAATTTCTCTCATAACCATCTGTCTCAAAGAGTTCCACTCTAAAACTCAGTCCACCCACGTTCAGTTGTGTGATCTGTGTCAATTTCGAATTCATTGCAAAACTCTCCCTCAGCCCAGGAGAACTTTTTGAATTGAACTGTTGTAGATTGTTACTAAGGCATGCGTAGGATACGGACGATCGCACCATATATCCATCCGGTGATGACATTCCGCTCGCATTGTCCATTTCGTTGCCTCCCCTCGAAGCGGGATCCATCTCAACAGAGCTTCGTTGTTTTCCCCTGTGGCCATTTGAATGCGCTGCTCATCACTTTGGGTAATGTAGCGTGGAGATAATTGTTCATTGTTGTTCATGCTTTGTCTCTTTGGATGCCGGTGATGATTGCTGAATTCCATCTGACATCGACACAACGCAAGAAGAATGGCGACGTGTATCTGTCCATCTCGTCGCGAAACGACCTCGTAGGAATTTCTAATGGGTTTTGAATCGACGCTTGTGAGTAGATTGCTGCTCGTGTCATGTACTACAAGAATTCAATTTAGACTTTGAATACAAGTTTCCTGAAAATGATAACGAGGCCAGTATAAGACAGACCCAACACGGTGTAATCTGGCGTCGCGCAGGTTAATTTGCTTTATGCAGGTGCGAGATTTTGTTTTGGACAAAGTGCGTGACTCAATCACGGACTTCACTTTCCCGCCACCTGCGTTGGTCAATCAGACACGTGACTTCTATGCCAGTGGTCACGTGACCGCCGAGTGGGAAGCGGAAGTGGCGTCGCTTCATCTGATGAAACCTGAGGAGAGACGCACGCCCCAGAATTTACTCTCCGAAATTTGCAATCTCGATTTTTCTGTTTCTTTTTGCATTGATTTAATGTCGCGACGCCTGTTGGTTGACCTACTTGAAGCTGTCGATCTACAGCAACCCGAGAAGCGCCAAGTGTTCCTGGCGACACGTATGTTCCGCTCGTTTCATGCATTGCTGGCGACGGGACGTGGACGTGCATTTTATGCCCGTTCTCCGTGCGCACGGAGCCGCAAGGCATCTTGGGAAGACGCAATCCCATCAGTCTTGGCGATAACCCCCATTTGGGGCTCAGGACCAGTGATTGCCCCACGAAGCAGCCCCCCAAAGCAAAAGCAATAACGCGGATTTTTCAGGGTCACTTTCAATCAAACCCGGGTCCTCCCATTCCGCGTTCATTTTGATGAAGTCCGATCCCGCTGTGCAATTTTCTGCCTCCTTGGCTACGTGTACAGAATGGAGGATCTTCTCCTTCGGCTTTTAATACTGTGCTGCATACGACACAGCGGCGTTCATTGCGCGCTAATGGTCGTCATTTCCGACTGATGAACATGAGTCGCGGATCGAGCGACGTAAGCCGTTTAATTCCTGTGGAATTCGCTGGCGACGGTCATCGTGACGGTTATGGCAGCAGCGCCTTAAGAGACGGTGTCCCTGGCCACTCGGACAATGGCTGCTCGATTGGTCATCTGGGGATTACGCTGCCCTGTCCATTTGCCCGGTGAGTGATGGCGCGCATCAAGGCGGCTTTGTTGCGTGGATCGACGAACGAGATTGCGGAGCTGAAAACTTTCCTTGCGACACAATGGCCGGAGCTGATTGGAGCCAGCCAGGCAAACAGCCATTCAGGCCTTGTTCGCCGGCTTTGTACGCGAATCTTTCATCTGGCACGCCATCCGCACAACTGGACCACTTGTACTGTATACTCGTATCTTATATGTGTCACTTTTTACAAGAACTTGATGTACAGCGACGAAATTGAATTTTCCAGGATTTTCACGACATTTCTAAGTCCGAAGGTGTCACAGGTGGTTTTCTCAGCCGAAACACTGATGAAACAACTTTATCCTTCGATCACAAGAATTCTTTGTCTCGAATGCAGCGAGTGGGCAACATCTTAAATAGAGCCCCCACCACACAGGGCATTGATGTAATTGTACAAAATGTATGTATACATTATTATGAATTAACTTGTTCATGTCATCAATCCTTACACCATTAATAGAAAAACACCGTGCACCGAACACAGCCTAAAACCGAGCAATCGATCGTTCAAATTCCACCGTGCGCATCTCCGTCGAAATTGACACTTTTGCTTTAATGATCGCTTTCCAATTGGAGTGTTGCATGACGTCGGATTAAAGGCTGAACGATCGCACAAAGTGATGATGTGCTTTTCCGCGGCTGAGGCAGCGTTTGAGGTTAGGGGGCAACCACAGGGGGCAATGGTGTGGAGCATCCGTCTTCCTCCGACAGCGCAAAAATGTAAATAAAACAGCGTTTGATGGATAATCCCGTTTTCATCATGCAGCTATTTGGGTCACACGCCACTCGCTTCTCTTGTTGTCGTCAATAATTGACAAAGTGGCCACGGGGCCTATACTGACCCCAGATTCCATCTCACAAATCTTCGCCGATTTCGGGGACCTCCAAACATGTTCACGCGCACGTGAATTACGAAATGCATAATTTGCACAAACGCTACCTTGCATATAATTTCGAAGTCATGTTACGTCAGAGGCTTCGGGAACTCTTTTGGTAGGGTTTTTATTTGTCCTTCATGCAACCACTGATAAAGCACGTGTACACATCAACTATACTGTAATGCAAACACCGCATTGCTATATTTCTTCATTTATCACAAGCTTGAAATGAACGAGGTACGTTGTCGCCATGGCCACCGCGGATTACCCGTTGCTATGGTGACGTTGATTACAAGAGCGGCGACACCTGGATCTCCTTCGTCCTTCGTCTGACAAAAACAGCGTCGTTATTTTTGCATTAATTGACAGATTTGATGCCGGATGCGATTTGAGAGGAAACAATCCCGAGTCTTAATTGAAGGTCAGGGGGTCAGTCGTGGTCACTTGGTCGTCGACGGCTGACGTCAACACAAGAATCAGCTCACGAAATGCACGAGAACTTCGCTTTCACGCTCCTCGTCAACATTGTTTATCTACGTAATGGACATTCTGTGTCATTGTCTCTGATTGGTGATTAAACATGAGGATTATGAAACATAAGATATTATCATGTACAACACAGGTTAACTTATACTAAAGGTCCATGTCGACAATTTTATTGCATCCACGCAATTGAACATGAAATGCATAAATTATGAACAATTTGAGTTTTCGCTATGTGAGCGAAGAACAAGCCGTAAGCAGCTATTTGATATCGAGATGAATGCAATATTAGCCCTGGACTGGCGGAGTGGCAATTTTAATTGCAATCATATTAATGGTTGCTACTTGAATGAGGAACTTCAGGATCATACCATTCTTAATTCCCATAAAAACATTATATTTCTTCAATATTTATGATACAAGAGACTGGTAGTTGATACCTAGAGCTGACTGGTTAGTAAGCGGCATACTGGCACAGCGTTATGCTAGAAGAATTGGTCAAATAGCACACGTATTGACACAAACACACATACATACATGATACATGGGATTAAATTATACAAAATGTCAATAAAAGTGCATTATTAACAATCAAAAGGCAAATGGCCTTAAACGATGATACCCAACTTGCGAGCAACCAGAAAGTGCTTTTCCAGTTTCATTTTTCGTTTTTAGATTGATTTCTTCAAATTCAGAGATTTGCCAAATTCGTTTTTACTCCACCAGCATAAAACGTGTGCGGGGAATAACAGCATTTTCTAAAAACAATATCACAAAGCATATCCAGCACTGCGCGCTGCATCCGTCCTAAGTTAATATCACAGATAGCTCTGGCAAATGGTGGCGACATCGTCACTTCTTCCTGCTCGCCGCCCTGGCCAGCTGTTTGTCCTTCTTGCCTTTCGTTCCTCTGACCCCCGCGGGACTTGGAGATTTACTGTTGGCCCGGTGTTTCCGCCTCTTCTCCACCATCTGAACGTGAAGTCTGAAGTTGGGGAAGTGGTCTCCGTAGTTGTCTAACAGCGGAATGTAGTTGAACTGCGGGGGCGCTGGTGACGAGCCATCCGTGTCGTGACCGGCGTCCTCATCTTGTGAGCCATGGGGAAGCTGCTTCTCTACCAGGATGTAGGTTCCGTGCGAGGACAGGTACTTGTTGGCGTAGTCATAGCGGTGCATGTCCAGTTCCTTGACCAAACCTGCAATGGACAATAAATGAACAAATGAAATGAACGAATGAAATAAACAAATGTGAATGAATGAATAAAATGAACAAATGAATTGAACAAAACACGCAAAGGGTATCTGTTTGACTTACGACAAGGGCCAAGAGACCCTGTAGACGTGTCTACTACAGTATAGTATATTAATTTCCGACCTGACCCCGACCTCCTTTATTGTCAGCAGAGCTCTCTATACGCACGTGAATAACAAAACCAGCGGGTAATCATGAAATGATTCGCAAGGAAGTCAGAATGCGAGAATGCGAGAGGCTTCCTCTTGAGGGACATGCGTGCGTTTAGATTGGGTCGTGCGTGCGTTTAGACTTTTGTTTCGGGATTCGCGTGCAACCAAAACAAACCATTCTGAGTGGATGATTGTTGCTCTGAAAGCGAAGTTTGTCAGCTGCTTGCTAAATGGCCATCGAGCTAATTGTCGTGTTCTTGTTTGTTTTCTGCAAGAAATCTGCCGATATGATCAATAGTGTCAACAAGAGGGATCTACATATCGATCGCTTAAGTGCTGATGCCCCCCCGGGCGCCGATGCCAAGATCACTCTGCGATCCACGGTTATTGACCCTATTCGAACTGTTGCGCTTTTGCTTGTTTCCTTGATTGACGGGGCGATTGATTAATTAATTGATTGATTGACTACCTGGCCCACAGGTTGAAAGTATTTATAAATATCATACCTGTTTTATCGAATCGAAGCTGTATCTCTCTCTTTTGTCCAAGATTTCACAATCAACGTATATCAGCAAATAGGGTTATAATCTTAGTAAAATTTCAATTTTGTTATAATTTACATAAAGAAAATACGCCTTTCTATGATTTTGATAGCCCGATGAAGTTGGACTTCATAGCTGAGAATAGTTTCTTCTGGCTCACAACATTGATTTTCAACCAAACTATTGATCTATTTGGGTTGACGTACTGTGTATTTTGTCCCCACATTTAATCGTTTGTGTGTATACTTTTGAAAGTAAACCCAAGGACCCAAAGGACCCGTTTTGAGTGGTGTAATATGATCATAAATACGCAGAACCAACACATGAATGTTATGTAATTACAAATGTATATCTACCAGTGATTGTTATTTAAAGCAATCCATGTAAATTAGGGAACATTTCATAATTCGTGTACCATTTTAGGCTATTCACTGCGTACACAATTATAAGCATAGTATTATAATTTCAATATCCTCTCTGTAATAAATTATATTGTTTTTTCTTTCTGAATTAAAAATGTAACGGTACAGGAAATCAAGGAGGAAATTGTCTAAAATTTTCAGTTCGTTTCCCATGCTTTTGTTTTTGTTGTGTTTCAGATCAAAGAGTGATTGATGACGTGGATGACGTGGGTGACGGAGGGCCCGCTGGCGTGTTGGTCGATACATGATGCAACGCGTGCGACAATTAGTCTCTGATTGACACAGCTTCATGTTCCGCGAGATCAATCGTCACAATGGCTCCTGGCGCTGTCCACTTGCTCTCTGTCCAACTGAGAATTCTCAATTACTCAGACGCTGAAGGCAGTTTACAGGTGTGGCAATTCAGTTCACAGCCATTGGCCAGAATATTGGAAGGGAAAAAAAAACAAAAAACAAAAAAAAACAAAAGAGAAAGGCAAGAAGAAAGATCTGCTGATGAACTTTTGGTATAAAACCGAAATGCTTTTAGTATTGACGCATGTTAATACGGACTATAAAGCCCCAAAAATAGGACGTGCATTGTCTAATTATCCCGCCATGCATTATGAATGCTCACTGCAACCAACGTTCCTTTTGCTCCCATCATACTAGCTAACCGCCGTAGCTTTTAGGTAATCTGCTGTAATGCTTTATGAATTATAAATGACATGCCACGACATCGCAGGATGCGCTTTCCTCATTCAAAATACATGTTCCCCAACAGGAACAAAGGGGGAATATGTTTGAGGGGATCACCGCTCTTTTACAGTCGGATCAATGAGTTATATTCCGTTCTGCAACATGCCTCTGCATGAGATCGCGCCCAATTTTATGAGCCAGACGTGTGTGCACAGAGACACGGAGCAAAGACAAGGCTAATCACTGAGCAAACATCAAATACTGAAGCAGCTTGTGTAAAAGTTAACACTCATGCATGTGCAGCCGCTATGTTGCTATACATGTTTGATAAGAGTGATAAAGCTAACCTGTTTCGTCTGATAAATCCAGCAGCATGGTGGTGCTGCCATACCCCGTTCTCCGTTTGATACTCTTCATCAAGTTCACAATCGCACAACTTGGGTTGCACACCAGACTTTCATTGTTGCCGTACTTCACCGTGATGTACATCCTGCCTGAACGAACGCCGCTCAAAGATCACGCGGTCACCAAGTCTCTTTGTTTGGCTTAGCAACGCCGTTCTGACCGCGTGGATTATTGGTTTCTAATCCGCTGATAAGCCAGTTAATCGTTACAACGAGTTATGAGAGGGTAATTAAGAGACTGCTGTGCGCTGACTGAGGATCGATTGATCTGCCGAGCGGAGGAATGTCTTCATCGTACAGGCTCGGTCCTGCTCATCGCCGACACGCCTGATCGGCCGGAACCACACAAAGCCATGCATCGACCTGGGTGCCGAATTAGAGGCTCACTGCGCATGCGTATCGATTTCACGTTGAAAAGGGGATCGACGCGTGTGCAATCAACTCAACAGGGTGAATGGCGCTAAACGGACATTACGTAATCGATAGTTCTTGATTACGTAAGCGATCAAGAGGTCTTCAGTAATCAAGTCTTCCGTGTTATTCGGCATGCAGTTGATTCAGTTAATCCTTTACCTTGATATTGCTAATATTCACTCATCAATTATTGATGGTAAATTTGTATAATTTGGCGGTTTAATTATCAAGGATCAATGATGGAAAGTCGTGAATTGTCGGTCGTTAATATGTCTCGGAGACACTTGACATCGAATCACATGGCTGACGACATTATCAAAAATAACATTTCGTCACAATAAACGTTACAAGATTGGCCCCTCCGTATATAGCAAATGCCATGCTTAGGATTGACCTAAAAAGGTTAAGAAATAAACAGAAGTCCTCTTTACATCAAAGTTTCATCAGAGATTTTTTTTAAACGACAGCCGTCGAAATGAACGCTCTTAGCTGGCCCACCTGGGTGTAATAGTGTTATTGTGTCGATGTCTATAGTCGAAAGAAGTCAGAATGTCTATGTTGGATGTGACGCACGTGGAGGTCTCAGAAACCTCAAACGGATGGGTTTTCTCCTTCAACAACGGCGCAATGGGAATTAATCAGCGCAGTTTCCTTGAGTTCGCAGTTTTGCTTGATCATTGCGATGATTGCGCACCTGGCGGGGACGGCAATCAACGTTGCACGCACCTCTTTCATCAGAAACGCCACAGAAATCGACCGATGCAAGTCATTCCGCGTTCACGTGATGGCGAAGAATCGCTGCCGTTTGACTTCTTCCGGTTTGGTGGCACCTCTAGACTTTTCATCTCTATGTCTATGTGCATGTTCAACCGGCATCTGTCTTTGAGTAGCCGGGATTTCTTTTTTTTTTTTTGGCACGAAATTCTTTAACAGACGGCGTGCAAATGTAGGCGAAACAAATTAGCTGTTTGCCACAGGCGGAGTTGATGGCCGTCGCAGGCTTAATGCTGCAGCAATAACAGCAGCGGCTTCTACATTCATGAAAACCCCTCTGAAGGGATTTGCTCCCAGTGTCCATTGCAATAGGACTCAGAATTGGGGACAAAGGCACTGGGCTCAGTTAATTGCCCTGTGTTTGGGGCAGTTTGCCCATCTGAGCTACATCCCGGCCCTCGTGGCTCTCTGGCAAAACAGTGAGGGGCTCATGCGCTCACCCCGGGTGCCAATCACGCGCACTCGAAGCTGATCCGTCTGTTCAAGTGGCAAAAGAAAGACACGGGATGCGGCAATTCCCACTCTAATCCTTCAATTACATCCGAATACGACTGGAGTTTGTGGATATTTTGAAAGAGGTCCATTTGCATTGCACGGTAGATAAATACCCCCCCCCCCAAAAAAAAAAAAAAAAAAAAAAAAAAAAAAAAAAAACACAGAAATCTGTCAAAGACGTGAACAGGAAATTTTTTCGGGGTAATTAGAGGAAGAAAAAAGAAGGAAACGAACCATATGAGGAATTAATTTGAGATTATATATACTCAGAAAGAAGATCATAGCGGTTTACGTATTAAGTAATAGCAATCTTTAATGTCATACATCTTGTAAAATATTGATCTGACAACAAATATTTCAATTTTAAAAATACTGGCCTATATTTTATCCACACATTGATGTAATTTGATTTCAAAATTAACCTTCATGAATCATGAAGCAAGATATAGGCTAAATTATGTTATCACCATATTTCGTCATTCACAGATTGTCGCACGAAGAAGGGCGCAATGAATTATTGTTATAGATCGACCAGACACTAAGGGCAATGTTTTGTGTTAAATTCGTTGTAATGTATCGATACCATGCCTTATATGGCGAAAAAGGCGGGGGAAAAAACGCCATAACGACCTTGACCTTGAAGCGACAGAATTGAAAATTATAGTTATAGATATTATAATTATAGAAATAATATTATCAATAATATTATTGTACCGAATAATATTATTACAATAATTATAAATTGTTAACAGTATTGTATTAATAGTACCGAAACTATTAACTATCAAACCAGCCGAGTGACAAAAAAAAACCAAAAAAAACCAAAAAAAACCAACAAGCAACATAGGAATTGTTTTTTCTATAAAAAAAAATAAAAAAAAGGTACAATGAGGACTGTAAATGGTGTGCAGTTCAATGGGGATGAATAAGAGCATTGTCCTGCATGCACGCACTTCACTTAAATGCAATTTTGCACATAACCACCATCCCTTGGTTGTGTGGACCCCTTTCGACAGTCCTCCTGCGAGTTTTCTTTGGCACAGCCCGCAATGATTTCAGTAGATGCACCAATGCACTGGCTTTCATTTCATTCCCATCAAACCGCCGACTTGTGTCCAAAAGCAGCGAGAGGCGTCATAAGCCGAGGGGTTTTATTAATTGTCCGTGCAGGAAGTTGTTGCTTGTTGGCAGTTGTGTGAATCAGCAGCTCTCATTGCTGGAACATTTATGCATGAGGCACGGGACTGTGCTTGCAAGTGCCCAGTCCCACGGGGGGCTCGGTGACAAGAGGATTTAAGTTCTCCATCCATTTCAGCTTCTGCTGCTGCCGTCGCAATGTGTCCCCAGGTAGATGACCCATGCAAATGAAGCGGCGTCACTCGATGCCCATGTACACTGTTTAGTTATTGGCGCCGAGACTGAACCACACACAGCGCATCCTGATTGCGAAGGATTGCTGTCACTGCATTGGCATGAGCTTCGTCATCTGAACACCTTCTGCTCCATCCATCTCTTTCCATCCTCCTCGTGGAGCAGCTGAACATCTTGAGCAAATGAAACATACATGGTGTTCTAACAAAAATGAACCACGATGATGATGATGATGATGATGATGATGATGATGATGATGATGATGATGATGATGATGATGATGATGATATCTAATAAACAAGCTGAATGAGTACAACTTGAACTTCTCCTTGTTGGACACGGTTATTGGCTATAGCTCAAGAAATACAGGGTGACATTGAAGGGCGGTGAGGCTGAGGTCGACCCAGGAGGACCTGGGGTGATGACATCCAATACGGACTGATCTTGGCTTGCCATCCTGCTTTAGCTCAAGATCGCGTACCAATTGCATAGGCCGAATATCCTAGTATAGGAGACCACTGCTAAGAATTTGAGCCATTGAATTGACATACTAGTATGCGATTAACTAGTTATGCAGTCGCTTTGAGTTTTGAAAGTGGATTGCTGCAATGAACTTGAGAGTTCATGCATGGATTATGCAATAAGGCAATAATGCAGGAGGTGAAGCAACCACAAATCAAACCGGCGCTTGGCCAACAGCGGCACAATGCATGTCCATGCATTATGAACGGAATGTATGTAACTTTCAGAAGCTGGCGAGTGAGAACCCCCGCCCCCGCCCCCCTTGCGTGCACAGAGTACAAGAGGAACAGCAGCTGCGGGGAGCAGGGCACTGCAGATGCAGCAGCCGCATCTGCGTGCAGCGGCGAGGGAAGCGCAGGGTCAGCATCGCCAACAAAGCCCAGGTCAGCAGCAGCGACGGCATTCCATCCATCACGAGCATATACGCCGATGATGAACGAGCCCAGGGGCCAAGGGTGACCGGAGCGGGCCCCTCCCCGCGCCCCCTCCGCCGGTCCTAATTTGCCCCCTGGGATTCAGCGAGTGCGCAACGAGGGCGAAGGAGCCCCCGTGCCGTCTTTTATGGAGCCTAGCGCGGCATTGTGGCCAGCAGTGATAGCAGGGCTCGGTCGCCCTTCAGGAGCTTTGACAGATTGACAGCAGGACAACCCTGATTTGGCTCTCCGCGAATGCACGCCATTGTGAAGAAGCCTGAAAGCAATCTGAAACAACATCAGCGCTGCTCGTCTACGCCCTACGGTATCCAAGCAGCGCTTGATTGCCCTGGCCCCACTGGGCACACAGCAGCCCTAGACAGCGACACAACCCTCTTCGCAATTTAGCCGCTAAAGCCAATGTTGACTGAAGTGGTTACCAGGAGAATTAGAACAGCGAATCCAATTAAAGCGGGCGCGGGTGCCGGGCTTGGCAGTGTTGGGTTTAAGTGGAATTTGGGAGGCTGAGGCAGACCTTAATCTTGTAGACCTTCTTAATCAGAATTGACGGCTATGCCTGACAGAGGGCGCTTCAGTCGCCCTCGTCGTCACCCCACGTGATCATAACGCTGATTGCTCCAAACCACGTGACCACCATGCTAGCCCCGGGATCTGACATAATCCGCTACATTCTGATCCGACTTGAAACCTGTCCGAAATCGTCCTATTAGCTGTCACTTTCATTGCGATCCAATTGACAGCAATCTGGTGACACGGACACTCGGGGAATACGGTGTCAATTTCGTCCCTATAAATGTTTTATCCCAGAAATGCATCCATTATTCGTAAAGATTTCCATTGCATTAACCATTTTCTGGAACTTTTCGCGAAAGTTTATATTTTCTGTTTTCTCTCTACTTTCCATTTCACGCATTCCGAACAATGGTGTCACATCGCAGTACAAGAGACAAATACCTGACCGAGTTGAATGCAGATTTATACACTTGGATATAGGGAATTATAGGGCATAAGACCATGCACTGTGATGTGGGCTTCCTGGAATACGGCCCTAATTGCAAAGGAGTCCGGTGCAGCGCGAGGCATCATGGGATATGTACGATGTGATTAGGAAGAGATTACCAACACAATGATCGCAATGATAATCCGCTCATCTGCCAATTACAAATGATGTATAGTCTTGAAAACACAAAAGCTGAGGTCGAGAGATGGCGACGGGATATTGAGAGCGAACTCATATGAGGCAAAAACATCGTGATTAGATCAAGCAATCTAGAACTGATTCAATTATGATTGGCCCATGCCATCACAGCGACGGCTCTGACTTATGGTTGGCCAGCGCTGTCAGAATTTTCAATCAAAAAGGTCATCCAACACATGTAATGAGAAGGCTTGACAAAACCCGTTGACATGAATGGCTCGGATCCCGGTGGCCAAATAAGGGAGACATCTAGCGCTGAGGCGGAGGCACCCTCTTCATACCCTTGCTTTCATATTTCTCTTTTGAACCCCTGACCTATTTATGACCTTGATCTGAGCTCTGCATTGGGCAGCACGGGCCCAGTGCTCGCATATCATCCTCATCCCTCGATTCTCGCCAGTTGATCTATCGCCGCATTATGGGTCATAGCTTGGCATAGCACTCATCTTATCCAACCAGCACACTTTTCCTCCGTTCTTCTTCAGCCTCTGAGCTAATCCTATTACACCAGGGGGCGCGGTGGCGATTAAACCGGAAGTGGTCATACCGAGCGAGGTCAGAGAGCAATCCCTGTCCGCCATTTTTGATCACGATCAGCCGAATGGTGGCAAAATGGGTTTTGGATGAGCTCGCCTCCCTGCCTCTTCCGCATAAACTCCTCGGCAAACGACTCAAAGAATGGTCTCTCATGAACTCTGCGCTGAAATGTTCCCGTGTCGCAATGATGCTCAGCCAAAAGGCTTGCTAACCAATAAGGGTTGCTCACACGCGAGCCCGTAATATGTGTGCATGCAATGTGTGTGTAAAAGCGAGGAATCCCCCCGATGCTTGATTTAAATTGTTGAATGCAGCAATACATTGTATTTTGGTTATGCAATGAACTTCCAGCTCATTCGACAAACTGAGTCCAAGATCATTAATCAAAGTGCAGAAAAAAAGGCGCAAAAACCGTGCACACCACCAAACTAGAGGCTGATCCGTCTTTTGAGGCGAACGGTGAATTCAAAGGAGCAATCAACTATCGATGATTACATGTGCAGAGATTAGAGATCCGATCGCGTACGAGTTTTCCTTTTCGTCGTACAGTAAGAGCACTTCGAATGGCATTTGGGGATTGGAGGAGAGTTTCGAGAGCTCTGTCCTTGGTCGCAGGATTTGCAAGCTTAAGGCAAAGAGATTGGGCACGGGGCTTGACATGGGGACATTAAGGATTGTTCTACATCGATCCCAGCTGCGCTTCATCCTGGCTGTAGTTCGGCTTAAGTCGCGTCTTCAACTCGCTTATTTACGGCGGCTTAAGCGAGCAATGAGAATCAATTGCTTCCTCTTTTTGGACCTGCATGCGCTCTGGCACCTTGGTGTTGCTTGGTGTTGCTTGGTGTCGCTTGGTGTCGCTGTGCGTCCAGTCATTGCTGCGTGCAAGTTTGTCTCGCAAGCCAGTTTATTGTCTCTCATTCTGTCTTCTTTTTGATCTAGACCAATACATGGAGTCCCGCTCAGGTATATAAGCCAATAAGAAGTTTCCTCGATGGTTTATTGGGCGTACAACTGAAGACCATGCCACACAACTTGACACAAGGCAGAGAGTTCCGCAACAAAAGACAGAAGTCGAAAAAGCAGATGTGAAGTGAGGATTTGAGAAGCACTTGAAAAATGAAATATTTTGTTGGCAACCTTTGGTAACACACTTGATGATTCGCTTAAGTCGATTCGAAGCACACCCCAGCATATTTCGCTTACCTATATACCGCGGCGGCCATCTGCACAAATATTGGCAGAACGGATTGCAGAGGAACCTCAAAACGCTCTAATCAAGCGTCAAAAGTGACGGATGATGAGCAAGATATTAGTCTTGTCTCGGGTTACGAGCCGATAAACTGTCCACAAGTCGAGTAGGCGAAATGAACATCGCATCTGTCAAATTATGGTAATTGTATTTCATAATAAACCGCGATCTGTTTGCTTGGCGGGTGTCCATGGCTCCGCGATTGACAACTGCGTGACATAAGACCCTATTGTCGAGATCATCCATCACCTTCACCTCATGCTAGAAAGAGACGCAAGCTTGTCCCTCGCTGTAAGAACTTTTAAAATGGACAAAGCGTTTGAGATCATGTATACATTGCTGGCACTTGGGGCATTTTGGCTGCCTGGTCAATGTTCTTTATTGCCAAGAAGTCAAGAGCTGCTTGTCGATTCCAGCGGGGTTCTATCGCTGCTTCTTCAAACGATGGCTGACGCCCGGGAGGTGAGCTGAATTCATGAATACCATAATCCGATATGAACAGTCAGGTTTAATCTCCGCAGCTGCGCACACACTCTGCCCCCTGATTGTTGATATGAAATATGGCGTTGTTCATGCCGTGACTCCGTGTCCATTTCACACAGAGCCAATCGCGACAGCAATTTCCTTGGGGGAGTTGCTCACGGAGATCCCCCTACTCAGAAATACACACGGTGGAATTCATCTCAGCGTCGCTCGGTGCTCCTGAAATGGACATTGAAAGTTATTAAGCAGATGATTTCATCGAAAGTAGATCTTATGTTCTCGTGAATGTTTTATTAATAGCATTATGTATTCTTTCTAATGTGATAATAAGCTTTTCTGTCTGTAAATACTGACAAACTGCCGGTGCTGATGTTCGAATTCGTGTCCTGTTGTAACCATGTACGAAGTAAACAAGTAACGAGAAACTGCGCCGTAATTACGAGACATGTCCTGCATGGATATCCCGCCAGGTGACGCCACCTTAGCAGCTTCAGGAGTGGTACCCTGAAAACCTATAGGGCACGCCCTATAGTATTGGGTATGCCCTACACTATAGGGTGTGGGGATGTACATGAGATGAGGGAGATCTGCCTCGGCAGCTGTAGGATTCCAACCAGTTGGCATGAGTCACTTGTCTATACGCTCTCAACATCAAGCCTTTTACAGTATTTTCGATCCTTCATCAGAATTATTTAATTTGCAGTGATAAAAGCAAGATTCAGCCACGCCCACTATTGACAGTCTTTTGACAAATTTTTCCTCAAAGAACTAGAAATAATACGAAAATATCACCAAGACATGTAATAAATAATTACGTCAGCGCGATTTCACTTATTTCTGTGCATTTGTGTATAATTTGTGCATTTCGATTCATGAACAACGTTTTGGGTACGATTGCGACACCAAATGTTCTCATTCTATTAGTTGCAAACTGATATCAAAGCTCAAAGTGTACGCTTATTGATCCAAAAATGAAATTCCTGTTTTGTGGTTGAGCAAACGTGTTCTCATTCTAATTTGAATGATGAAAGTTCAAAGCTGATCATTTATTGCATGTACATGTAACGAACGAGGAGATAGTTAACAGCACGTGTGTACGATATAGACAGACAGGGGGGGGGGGATATATATGACTGGAAACCGAGAGGGGATGTGGATGGGAAGGTGGGAGTTAGGAGGATGAAACAACAGGGAGGCCTTTTCTCAGAATGCGCTTATCATGAGTCCACAACTCACTTGCTTTCTGCTTGTTTACCGACAGGTGATGAAATGTTCTGATTAGATCAATGTCGACGGCGGAATTTATAGAAAATGAAAATGTTGAAGCTGACTATCTCAATGTGTGGCTTCTTATCACAACGAGCAATTAATCACCGCGACGAAGAAAGAGAAGCAAGCTGTTTGTCAGGAACAGATTCTATCCGGTTAATTGACACGTGTTTCATCTCATCACTAACATGTATTTCTTTGTCACTTGTGTTTTTATTTTTATTTTTATTTTTATTTTTTTTGCGGTCTTGCTTTGCTTATATTTTGCATATGCTTCAAATGGGATCCCGTGTCCCATGCACAGAGAGTGCTTCATATGCCAGCCCTTGTGCCTTGCCGTCGAGGGCCCTATTCCCTTCGACCAGTGACCCATTGAGAGCTGTTTGCATGTTTGACAACCATCCAACAGATCCGCTCGGTTCGTTTTCCACGATGAATTTCAAAGACAAACACGACTCGAGCCTCTCAACTTTGCTCTCATCTCCCTCCTTTTTCTTCTCCTCCTCCTCCTCTTTCTTTTCCTCTTTCTCCTCTTTCTCCTCTTCCTCCTCCTTCTCCTATTCCTCCTCCTCCTCTCCTCCTCTTTCTACCCTTCCTCTTCCTCCTTCTCCTCCTCTTCTTCCTCCTCCTCCTTCTCCTTCTCTTCTTCCTCCTTCTCCTTCTCTTCTTCCTCCTCCTCCTCTTCCTACCCGTCCTCTCCATCCTCCTCCTCCTCCTCTTCCCCCTCCTCCTCTCCCTCCTCTCCTCCTCCTCCTCCTCCTCCTCCTCTTCCTCCTTTTCCTCGCGCATTATGAACTTATGTTCATGAACGTATACAAATTGTACCAGAGACAACATGAATCACATCTGTGCACGTGTTTATCCATCTGACAGGTGTAATTATTGTTCAGGTATCTTCCAAGTTTTGTTGGTTTGCATCCATCGTTGAAGAAAATTGAAGAAAACTATCAATCGTCTAATTTGGCAGTTTGCAAAAATTATTCGGATGAATTGCAAATTGACATTTCATGACAAATGTTTATTGACAGATTTTTGTCTTCTTTTTGTCTTTCGGTTTTTCTTTTCATTTCTACATGGGCAATTGTGCATGCATGCAATTATACATATATATGCAATATACCGCCGTTCACCGTGCATTTTATGTTTAAATAAGATATTTTTCAAACAGGAAAATGGCCTATTTGTCTCAAGATGAGCTCACTCTTTGCTTTGACTGCGTTTTTATTTACTATTATTGTTTAATTTGCCTTAAATTGTTCAATCAGTCGATGCGTTTCGTGGGCGAATTCATAAGCATGACTGGTCATCTGCATAATCATGCATATTAATAATGTTCTCATTAAAATGTAAATGTCTCCCTTATTTCTGGGTATTGAAACATGCGATGTAAATTGGTTGTGTATTGTATTATTGATATATAATTATAGCTATGCAAAGGGCTGAGCCAAAGTTCATATAAATGAGACGCCGATGAACTATGTTAAGTGGAGAAATACATGTAGCACTCGGCGGATGTTGTTAATTATAAATAATAGCTAGACAATTCGTTATCTAGGAGGCACCCTGATGGTACTACGGTGTACCAGCATGCTGCATCCGCTCACAGAGACATTTTCTCATGAGGATAACTTAATTTCCATCCACTGAAATACACCGTTCGTGTCCTCGCATAAATCAAGAGGTTTAAACTGCTTGCAAAAACCCTTGAAATTCAATGCTTTTTCAGGAAACTGTAGAGTGTCACCCACCAATAATGTTTATTGCAATTCAAAATTGACTTCGGAGAAATGATTTGCAGAACTTGGGCTTTGATCCTGTTTGCAAGTCAGTTTGGGCAGCGAAGTTTTTCCTCTATCTGCACCGCGCCAAAGAGTCTGGGTGCCTGCCTAGCTTTGTGGACAGTGCCATCGTAGGCTGTTGACAGGCGCTTACATGAACAGCTTTTCAGGGTTCTGCGATGCCGATGTTGTAAACTGATACCTTCGTGGGGCGCAGGGTGGAGCCACGCCGATTGCAGGCGCTGTTTGATAGGCTGATGGCTGGGTCAACACTCCTCCAAGGATCCTGTTAGGCCATCCATCATTCTTCGACGTTTCCCAACTTCCCGACGGGCCACAGCGGCGCTCCAGTGACGTCACATCACTACCTGAATGCATTCGATTGCGTTTGCTAACGTTTTCCTTCCAGGGATTCGCCGATTGACGTGAGCAAATACTTTGACGTGCGACGGCGTCCGCGCGTCTCTGCCTGTCAGTCTGTGGGGCTGAAATTGACACGGAACAAAACCCCCGGCCTCCCTTTAACCACCCCAGTACGTGCGTATAGCATCAGACTGACATATTGCATGAGCATGCTTAAGCAGGCAAGATTATTCTTTTTCCGTTTTTTTCCTTTTTTTCTTTTTGCCAAAGGATTTCGAGAAAGCTATGGAAATGAAAGTCTGTTGATATTTCCGACAGCTCCATTGCAGATAATACCCGCAAGACCAAAGAGACGCGATTCACCCGGGATTGGCTACTTGTCAAGATGCTCTCCGCAAGGAGTCAATTTCAAAGAGACAGCGCATGCGAGATGTGCACCCACCTGCTAGCAGTGTTTACATGCATCTTCGCCCGATTCTTGCTTTTCACCTTCCAGGTGCAATTTGTGTGTTGGTTCTCTTGACTGATCTGATGAGTTCGCAAGCACTCATACTATACCATGCTTGAGGTATATATACATGCAACATATTCAACCCTCGCCGTCTGACCTCATGCCCTCGTCAATCACCATGGCAACCCCACCGCCATTAGACTCCTCATAATTATATTTTTGCATATCAGTCCATTTTAGGTAAATAAATGCCCCTGTGAACCCCAGTTTGCTTGTCGCCACACACCTACAGCCACAGGTAAACAGCAACACACGCTGTTGACAGGGAAGCGTCATTTTGCATTTAACATGATGATCATGAAGTATTTTTCAACATAGATATTTCTGCAGTTGTGCTAGATGTGACAGCATGCCTGCCCCGTCACGTGTTCCCTGGCATGGTGATCCATCTTACAAGGAAGAAAAATCTCTTTGAAAGACTTGGATGCACAGCGAGGAACACAAAACAGTGCAATAAAAGTCAACCAAAGACAGATGAATGACGAGCGAAATGGCGCAAGATTGCGCTGCGAGCTGTTATTAGGCGAGCGCACAAGACCCGCGCCGTGCAATGAGAGGGGATGCGACGCTTCCTGCCAAACCCCGTCTAATTCCCCCAACGGCCACCTCTGCAATCCACGGCAGGGAATTTACGACGTCTGCCAAAGGGTGCATGTCTGTGGAAGGCAAGGTCCGCATCCTTTGTCTCCAACCCTTTCTTCTCTTTTGTAGGTTGTATGTTGTTGCCAACACCGACCGTAGTTTATTCGCTTCCTGTCTACACGCCCTGATGCATTTCTGTTTCGGTTTTGAAATGGCTGCGATTTTTGTTCCGATTTCGTTTGCTTCTTCATAAAGCCCGTATAGTGTTATAATATTATAATTATATTACGTACGACATAACCTCTCCTGGCGTCGAAGCAATGCATGTGATATATTCTCGTTGTTATTATATTTGCTTGTATTCTATATTAGTGCATGCATTTACTGTACGCTGATGTAAAATGTAATTCCAACTACATGTACTACAGATAGTGATATGATTTAATTTTGGTATAATTCTGGTGAGCAGACTGCAACCTGGCGTTTAATTCATGTCAAACTTTGGCCCACAGAAATTCTGCTTACCCTGGTGCCTTCAGTGCAAAGTGTGTTTAAATATGTACAGTATATATTATTCAGCATTCGCTTCATCAACTGATTACTACAGTGGTAACTATATATGCACCAAATACATTATTTAATGTACTCGCTGTATTAATATATTACTCGCTGAATCAGCAATTGTAAAATTTTACAATTGTGCAACAATTTTACACGTATAATTGACTAAGTTCTTCTTTTTAGTCGTCTGTTTCGAGATGACGTCACTTTCTGTTATGCAATCGGGTTTTGTGCAAGAAAAAATTGAACGGAGGAGACATGGGATGTACATTGTTCGTTGCAAAATATTTTATTACGTTTTGTTTACATCATTAGGATATAAGCAGGTTTTATGTACAAAGAGAGAACGCTAAATTGTATTCGTTGTTCAAATACAAACTACATCGTTTTTAATGCGCTCTTTCTTTCCTAAAATCAGCAAAAATAATTAAATTACAGAAAAAAAAAATGTAGAAAAAAAAAACCAAAAAAAAAAAACAACATGTAACAAGATGGCGGACACGTCTTGTTAGTTCAGAGATTGTCTTCGATCGCGAATAATAGAGAGTTTGAAACACACAACGCACTGAAGAAGAGGAGATAAGGAGAATAGAAGAAGAGGAGAAGTGGAGAATAGGAGAGGGGGAGGGGAGCACTGTTATAACAAATAGTAAATAGTAACAACCACATGTGCACACAAAACAATGACGTCACAGTTATTGCCAGGGGGTCGGGAGGTCAAACTGCCATATAAGGAATATAATATGAATAATGCATGTAAATTTTTCTCGTTGAGATAATGAGATTACCATTTTGAGATTGCGTATGAGCACCTTTTAGGCTTATGCTAATTAGGACGTCACACATAAATTATGTTAATTAGGGAGGGTACTTGTGTCATACAGAGTTTAGAGAAAGAAACACATGCATCATTGTACAAAATTTGCCTTCGCAGTTTCTACACAAACATTGTTAAAAGAACACATGATAGAAACAGAGAATTAGAACAATCCGTGCATTTCTTTATTATTATTATTATTATTATTATAAAAATATGGCAATTACTAGATTAAAATTACCCCATTCATCCGTCGTTGCGTAAGTATACAGACTGCTTTCTCCTCTTAGGCGCCAAGTAGGCAAATTTGTATTGCATCAGTAGAAGGAGGGGGGGAGGGGGTCCTCTACATTACGTAATTCCTAAGCACCGTTCACTCAGAAGGGGGAAGAGTCTCATGCCGATTTTTATTATTCTTATTGTGATTATTTCAGTTAGGGTGCGTACACCGAGGGAAGAGCCGGTTGATCACGTGATGCGTAAACAAACAAAAATATCCGACTGAAGGTTGAATTTGGGTAAGAAATGAATAAAAGTAATAAAGCTGTGTTGTTTTGTTATTATTATTATGCTTAGATCAAAGTAGGGATGATGCAATTCATTGTATAGTGACTAGGTCTGATATTAATTGCGATTTTAAACTCCTCTTTTATTTGTTATTATTAAATGTGAGAAATACAACAGGTGAACAATAAGCATAAGGTTGTTTGTTTACAAACAAACGAAATCAACAAATAAAAACAATAGTGTTGTCAGCTGCTTGATGAAACCCACAAGAGTTTAAATCTTTTTTTTTCTTTTCTGGTATAGCGTCCTTAGAAACCGAAGAAAAAAAAAACAAGATGGCGGCTAAGGGTTGACTAGCAGTCCCTATGGAGATGATTGTTTCCATGGCAACCAAGATGGCGATCGGTGGTGCCGCCATCTGGTGGAGAGATGAAGAGAAACACCTTGGGTGCTGAACGGATTTCCGGTGACGTCACGTGATGACATAGTCCTTCCGGTGCGGGAATCAAATTCCAGGAATCCGGAATATCGTCGATTCGCGATTTCTGAGGTGGCAGAGGTGGAGCCTGGTTCTGCGCATGCGTAGTTCACAACTACTTCCGGTGCAGCGCCGGAATCGACAGAGGGCCACCTCGGTCGTATTTCCCTATAACACATTGATTTGTACATGATTGATCAGGTAGGAGGGTGGAGGAGCAGGAGGAGAAGGAGCAGCGATGTCCCTGGGCATGATCACATGACAAGAGAGCGTCATCAGTCTTAGTTGCCATGGCGATGCTCCCTAGCAACGGAAGCGTCCTAACCCGCATGAATATCCTGTATGTGCGCCATGGCGTCCATGCTGCCGTGCAGAGGGGGGCTCTGCGCGCCGGACAGTCCGTGCATGCCCGGGTGCGCCGCCATGTGTCCGCCGTGGGCCATCATCATGGCGTGCGGGTGGCCCGGGATCAGCATGGCCTGTGAGTGCACGGGCGGCCGCAGCTGCATCTGGCCGTACGAGCCGGAGTTGGGCGAGGCGCCGTACATATCGTGCATGCCCTGCATGGCTGCAAGGAGAAGAAGAAAATAATTGGCATGATGGGTTATGAATGCGAAGGGGCATCGTCCTAATACTATGATATCTGCGCTGATTTATGGGCGGAGAGGCCAGCCTAATAAGCCCCGATCCGAATTGGGCAAGTGATGAACACTAGCTGCCTGGACTCTCAACTAGCCATGAGTTACGAGCGACGCCCGCATTTACTTGACTTATGAGGCGCATTCGACAACGGAGCCAATCGAGCAGGACATGTTGTTTGCCCACGAAGATTTATGGAACGGACGGCGATGCGGACCGCAGATGTTGCAGCTGTAAAGGGGCTTCTGCAGCCGCAAGGCTTTGTAGGGCAAATCCGGCGAGTAGCAAGAGGCTTTAGCGGATGCTGATGGATGCGGCATTAGCATAATATTCAATAGACGACGACCCGGGCGTTGACCCTGCCCGGGCGAATGACGGGCAGCCACGAACTATAACACAGGCCTGCATGCCAGCCGCCCTCCGCTCACATCTAAGACGTCTTCGCACCTTCAGGGCAGCGGGCCGTGAGAAAGATTTCATGAACGACTGATCCGAGATGCGCCTGGCTTCTGTTGCCACTGCAACACCGCGGGAGGGGTTGCCGGGGTGAGCACCCGTCCCCCGCGGCTGCCGTGTCGCCTCTGACCCGAGCCTGTCACGGGTGTCAGCATGGAGCGGCCCCGTCATCCATCCGAGTGACTCCCGCGGGAGAGACGGAGTCCCGAGGGGAAGGGGCCGCCGAGGGAAGCACTCGGGGCGTGCGACGCGGCGTCGAAAGCGGGGATTGCGTGGGTCTCCGTTGACCCGATATGATCGGCGGCGGTTGCGGGGAGCTGCCGCGGGTAATTGGCCAGCGAGGCTGCCGGAGTGATGGGATCGCTCGCGGAGGAAGGCCTTGAGAGCTGAGGGAATTGCTATCGCTGAAAAGTCGACTTCTTAGCGTGGGATTTGCAGCGCAGAGTATCAGCTCGGAGGCCTAATTGAAATAAATGGCAGCGGCGTAGTGGCCTGACATCTGAGCCTGGCCGCCCGGGTCGGCATCGCGGCCGCCGCCTCCCCGGCGTTGCACCTGATTAGAGCGCGGGGGATGCACGGAGCTCCTCCCCGGCCACCGCCAAACCGAGATCTCTAATTTTCAATATTGCGCGTCATTTATATCTGAGGAACCGCAGTTGAGGCGGCTGACAGGCTCCTTATCCCGCGCCCTCTCCAATTTCCCGCCTGAATTAAAGAGAGTCGGAGCAGAGAGATTGAGGTTTGTCCACGCTTCCTTTTCATGAGCAAAAACCAATTCATCAGCGAGTCAGCGGGAGCTTTGCAGCGGCCGTGTGCTCATAAATAGCTCCGGTAAGAAGGCCAGCCGCGTCCCCAATCAGGCCGGGCCCTGCACGGGGCACACCGGGGTCATCGGTGCCCGGGGAGCCCGGCTTCCCACACAAGTAGCGACTCAGCCCTCCGGATTTCATTTACGTAATGTTGCTTCTATGTTCCTCGGAATGGCCGGGAGAAAATGAAAATGATTACTTCGCTAGATAATGTGAGACAAGTAGATTGGACTGTGGGGAGCTGTAACTTTTTGTGTCGCAATGAAACGCATTAAGAGGCCCTATTCCAACCGGCTATCTCGGAAATCACGTCGGCACACAGGCCCGGGGAGCTCACGGGTAAGTGTCGGGGGCTGAGCGGGTGATTTGCGGCGGGTGTCCCGGCCATTGTCTGGCCTCCCGCCGCCGCATTGAGATGCGGAGCGGGGCGGCGTTGACTGGCGTGTAATGACGGGCGGAACAGCGGCTGATCAGAGCGCAGCTTCCTGCTCGACTTGCCTAATGCCGCATCGGAGAACGATCAGAAGATCCGCGCCGAATACGAAATGCCGACAGGGGCTTCATCCACGGGGAACGCGTGGCTTTGAGGGGGGAATTAAATTACCCTTCGATTTCTAACTAGGGACCATCATGTGCGTCTGCTGGGTGCAATCCTGGGGCTGTGATGGGGCGGGCGCGCAGGAGCTACGAGGAACAGTTCAAAGGCCCCGGGAGCCGGGAGCTCTTGAGGCAGGGCGTCCCCCGGGACTGCAGTACCGCCGCGAAAAAGCTACGCCACAAAAAAAGTGAACTTGGAGCTCAGCTGAGAATCAATTTGGTCGCTATGACAAGCCCTTGCGATGACATATTTGGGCCAGGTCAGGGGCCATGCCTCTGACATGGAGGCATTTAATTAGGTCAGGGGCCAGACTCTGCATCTGGCGTTTGGCTTGCCATCCCGGGCCGGCTTATCGGGCCGGCACCGTGGCACCCGGGGTCACAGAGGCCGGTCACCGAGGGAGGGCGCTTTAATCAGACTTGGCACTAATTGTGCCGCACTGGTCATAGCTCATGTGCCAGGTGACCGCCATGCTAGTTTGCATAAGTCATCGTCGGCTGACCTCACCAGGCTCACTGGCCACAGGGCCAGGTCGGCACTGGTCGCAGGTCAGGGCTCGAAATGGCGCTCGCAGGATCCATAAAGCGCGCTTGTCCGACCGGCCTGTCAGCGGCAGATGTCGAAATGGAATTCGCTTTTTCAATCAGTCGCCAGAGCACTCGCTTCTCGCTCACGAGGAGGCTCCGGCGGACTACGCGTGACGTCATTACAAGGGATTCTCGCTCTGACAAACACGCGGCGATAACCGACAACGATGGCCAACCATAAAACCTCTCAAGCGGCGTGTGGTTACCATAGCAACCGACGGATAAATCATAAGCAGAAACAAAACAAACTCATGTCGAAGCCGGCTTACCATACTGGGCGATAATAGCGTGACAATAGTGCGATAAAAGAGCAACACTGGCCTTCCACCTGGCATTCAATCGGGGGTGGGGTCGGTGGGGGGGGGGACAGCTCACTTCAAAGCGGTCAGTTGCAAACGTTTTGAAGTGACATCGCATGATTAATGTGGTTGTAGCCTCATTTCGATACATCCATACCATTGAGAGGAGGGGCGGGGGTGTTTAGCGGGGGGGGGGGGGATCAGGGTTTGTAATGCGATCCCTTTCCAAATCTTCGCGTGTCTGCTCCCTTTTCAGTTCCTTCTCCTAATCCCTTAAATGCTCAGTAATTTACAGCTTCAGCGAAGGAGAGTAGAGAGGAGGGGGTGTCCTCTCACTCTCCCCTGCTCTCTAATGAGCTCTAATGCGCTATAATGAGTCACTTTCAAGTTTCAAATCTTCATTATTTTGAATTCTACTCTTTTCTTCCTTTCACAAGTGAGAATCATTTATTTTTTTTAGGGGGGGGGCGGATTTCGATGCACGCTTAATATAAACGCACAATCACAGAGGTATAGGTTAATTATCGGTTAATTAACTTACCGGAGTAATTAGCTCCGCGCATCATCTGCTGGCTGCCGTCCATGTATCCCATGCTCCCATCGGGGCTATACGTGTTGGGAGGACCTTGAAAGAAATGAATATTCATTAATCATATGCATCGTTGTCTGCTGAATGACGTTGCTTCTGAATATAATTAATTTAACAAGGAATTATATTAATTAATTAATGAATAAGCATTACGGCATACCTGCTCTATTCGACTGGTCAATCATTGGTTGGACTATTCTCCGCCTTGCGTTAATGAACCTGTGAATAAATAAATAAAAATATATATAAATGACAGATGTTATTGTAGTACATGCATCAACATGCTATTTGGCTGATTTACCTCGCGATAATTGTTATCTATCAGCAATAGGCTTGTAACCTTCTTGAAGTTTTATCATAATCTTTTAGAAATCGTTTTTCTTTCTTCTTAAAAAAATAAAGTGTATTTTTTTAAATATAAATTATCATGCTTTATTATTATACGAATTTGTGATTAATTTAGCGCGATATATAAATATGGTTTCATCCGTTCATAACCGTTGCGTTCGAGAGCTTGACGTTGTTTACAAGCAAACACAATAAAAGACAGAAGCCATGCATCGCACAACAGCACAACAGAAAGAGAAGGAGGAGCAGTAGTTTCCAAATCCGCCACAGCGAGGCGCCACTGCAGCGCTGTCTCACCGCGGCCGCCGCCGGAGACGCCATCCGTCAAGCAAGCCGGTTCATCACCATCCGACACTTTTCGATATTCGCCGAGGGGGTCTGACGCAGACTTAAAGGGCCGAGGACCCACGTTTAGCTCCATGTCACTCGCTGACCCCAACAGTTCCATCATAGCAACAGCAAATATAGCAAGTACGTGGAGAAAATAAAGTTAGCGTACATACACACACACACATACAAACACATACACATACACACGGAAAAAAGTAAGGCAAAGAAAAGAAGCTTTTATACGTAGGGCTTTTCAGCGGCGTAATTTACTGCCGACAGTCGTAATTTCACTCTTTTCCTCTCTCTCTGCAAACCAGTTAAGTCGAGTGCTGCCACCGCAGACCACACAACACTCAAAGGCGACTTTTGAAACAGCGAAATAAATGAACGGCTTTGATTGAAAGAGCGAAGAATTACGCTCAATGCATGGTGATCATGTGTTCAAAGGAATCGCCATTTTATGCCTTATATCGACACCACAAAAGTGCACGTGGTTTTGGGAAGTATTCCAGTATAATATAGGATGGGCTGTAATATATATCGCACATTTCACACCGGTGCACTCGTAATTAATTATTAAAATGTACGTATGCGTATGGGTACATATGTAAAAACAGCCCCACATATATTTTAGCACCAGTTGAGCGAGGAATAGAATTATGTGCAGATTAGCACATGATACGCATATGTATTGATGCACGTATAGAATGCTGCTCAGTGAGGGCGTGCAGAAGAACAATCTGCGCGGATTCTCAGAAAGGACGAAGCGACAAAGAAAAGAGCAACGATGAATGGAATAAAACGGCGCTATTTCCTGAGAAAAGGACATTTTGTATCGAGAAGAAACTTCAATGGCATCACACAAAAGCGGGAGGACCACTCCCAAGCGTACGAATAAGAGAGATGAGAGAGGGGGTTGGGGAGCGGAGACTGGGGTCAGAGGATTCTCGTTCATCATGCTGCGTGCACTTTCTGGACACATAGCCCGGCATCTGCGAGTGAAGGGGCATTAGCAGAGTGTCAGGCACTTCGCAGACACCATGTGCATCATATGGAACAAAAGCAATACGCGGCAGAAGCCGTGTGACGTCACTCGCATGGCTTCTTCTGATTGCTTCCCTTATTGACAGTAACAATGGCAACGGACCCCGGCGCGGTCGCTGATTGGTTGCAATGACAATGTCACGTGACGGAAACCATAGCAACGCCTGCTGGCAACATATGACGTCGGATTTCAATCAGCATCCGTGACCCTGCATTGGCGCTCTGATCTGCATCAAAGGCGCTTCTGGTATAGCGAGCCGCCCGCGAATTCTTTGATGGGTGAATTTCTCGAAAGGAGACGCTTTGACGATGCTGCTCCGTCCAGAAGCGGCCATCTCTGATGGGGTGAGAGTTCGCTACCCGCCCATCGGAGACCCCCTCGGGGTGGCAAAGACTGCCAAATGCCCTGGTAATGGCGGCAGGCGTAATTACGGGTTTGACACATGCAGGCATCGCTGTATAGCTCCATTGCGCCCGAAAGAAATCGCTAATGTCTCATCACCACTTCTTAATAGGGGGTCCCCCCTCAAGGAGTTCATAGGAGGGAGAAAGACAGAGCTATGGTGCGTGACAGCGGTCGAAATCACACCAATGCTATAGTTAGATTTTCATGGAAGTCACCGGATTCTACTGAGCTCTCCGTGCAGCATTGAATGAGCTAAAGTCATATCTTATGAAAGATGCACGGCTATTCACGAAGAAATGCCTTTTAAACAGATTTTACATTATTTAAGCGAAATGACATTTTTTTTCACGTAACTTCTCACAGTCATTGAACAAACAAACAAAAAACCGCCAGACATCGTACTCCGTTGCATAAAGGACAGCATAAATAAATGATTTTCTTTTAAAATTCCTTCAAAAGCGACCAAAAACTCCCGAGCAAAGAATTCCTAGAAGCGACTTTTCAACTGTCTTTGCAACTGCTCATCATGTGCAGTGCCTAGATCACCCCCGCCCCTCCCTCCCCCCCACGCGAATTTTACACAACTCAAAAGTTTCCTTTGTTCGACATGAAAGCCGTGTTTGGCTAACTTCACAAGTCCGCCCGGCCGTTAAACGTGTTTGGTAAAGACAGAAGTTGCAACCGGATTTGGCTTCCATAATCCCGAGATCAATTCTCATAAGCACTCCTGCTGATCCCGCCCTATTTGCACTGATAACACAAGAAGGCAAACACCAGGGCGACACTGGACAAGGCCAACAGACGGCAGAGTCAAGACTTACAGGGTCTGAAAAGGACTGAAAAATGACTGCAAAGCACTGCAGAGGACTGAAAAGGACTGCAAAGGGCCCATCTGCGCGTGATGCAATCACAGACCCTATCGGTTAACAGCGAGTCAAAAGGTTTTGAGCATCGCGGCCATTCATTATGTAATGATGACGTAGAAGTCTTACGTCATGATTACAGAGGGATGATCTCTCGAGCGAGAAGAGGAGCTTCTGTGCTCGTGAGATGTAACAATGTTTCGGTCGACGGTGGCGACGTGTGTCGTCGCTTCTACGAACGACGCTTGCTCGCGGAATTCAATTTCACGGCGCTTGCACTTGCGAGAAAAGTTTATCAGAGCCGTGGCACTCTCTTGGCGCGGCTAGACACCTGCATACCGCCGCCAGGGACGGCTTGGGGGTCGGGCGAGAAGGAGCTGCAACTTGGCGGGCTCAGCAGAGCTCGTAAATAACTCGGCGCTCTTCTCCGTCGCTGCTCCCCCGGGCCGTGTTTCCCTTCAGTGCTACATACTCCGTTACCATGGCAACGCAAATTAAAATTCCGGATAAGCGAAGGAGGTCGAGAACATTAAAACGAAACCCGAGAAGGTCTCTCTCCTCAGCGCCCAGATAAGCGCATTGCTCGGGCCAGATTAGCCGCGGGCCGGAGAGGGAGAAAGCTGGAGAAACTCCTCTTCCGCTGAGAAACTATATCAACGTTTCTTATTTCGTGCGCGAGATCTCACGACAGGGTCACGTGACGGGATTGGGGACGGGATCTGGGTCACGTGACGCGGCATTATTAGCGGAGATTTGCATAGCGCGCGTGGCACAACCCGTCAGGAACGATCAGAAAATGAATTGATCAGAATTCCCATCTTGGGAGGAGGACACCCACGTGGGAGAGAGGGAGGGCTGGGGGAGCTACCCCCGTCGTAGAGATGCCGGGATGTGTACGGCTTCAAGGGTCGGAGGTCACCAACGCGTGCAACTCAATTGTGGACGTGCAAGCAGGCAGCTGGCTCGCTCTTTTTGCTGCCTCCGCCGACGCCAAGCAACATTTGTCTTGCAATAGATCAAAGGAAGTCGCCGATCGCATATCACTCATTGCGGTGTTTTGACGGCAGCACCCTGGAGCTGAATACGCCGTCTCTTTAGATCAGTTCCACGAATTTTGGTTTTAAATCGCGCTACTATATATACTCCCGCTGTGTACAATTGCGAGATTTCGAAATGCGATCTCGTAAAGTGACATGTGAATACGGAGCCCAGGACATTGACGCCAGGGATCTCCACAAAAGGCGTAGGATCCGATGAATGGAAGTTAATCGGCGGTTTGCATGTGGCTTTAAAAACACACATTGTACAACCGACAATGCGTGGGGCCGCTCTTGTTCGTAAACGACCGTCAAATCGCGTGTCCCAGATACGATGTTCAACATTGTTTGACGCTGAATTATCGCCCAATCATATATCCGACTGATACACTGAGTTGAGTGGATCCGTCATTTTTGTTTCTTTTAAAAACAAAGAAATTTGTTCGATAAACAATCGAATCTGATCTGGTTTGAGTTTTTAGTGTTTTGTCTGCGGCGTGATTGGGATGTTCGCAGGTAGAGATTGCGGCTGATAACAGCGCAATAAAGCCAGCTTGATGAGTGAAGGGTACCAGGTATGTATATGACCAAGCGATGACCCCTAGCAGAGGTCATTAGCCGCCCTAGCGGTCATTAACATAATCACCGTGATCGGCTCCGCTAATTCACACATTTCTTGTGAGTGATAAATCCACGGAGGAAGCGCTTTATTATTTCTGATAATAAATGTTAATCTCGGTACTAATATTTTTTAATAAAAATGCTCTGAAGCCGAGGGCTGTCAATCAATCACCAGGGGGCGGGGCTTAGCTTGGCTCCGCCTCCTCATTATGCGCGGCTTTCGCTAAGTAGGTCGCGCCTCTCCAACAATCTCTCTCGCTCTCTTTTTCTCTCTTTTGAGCTGCGGAGAATTCGAATCGCTGATAATGTGAAATCATTAAATCGAGCGCATTTGCGAAAATGTTTCAAGCCGTTTATGTGAAAGCGAAATAATTATATTAAAATAATTGAAAAAGTGCCATTAATGTTATATGAAAAAAACCCGGATGACGAAAATATACTCTTAGTACACAAAGGAAGGATAGAATATTAAAACATTTTTTTTTCGTTAAAGATATTCACGAGGATGCAAACGCAATCCCGGGGAAAACACCCTCACATGTAAGCCAGGCCAACCCGACACTCACCCCGGCGTCTTCCCGGGAAGGCTCCCCCGGTTACGACCCAGCCCCGTGTTGCGGTCAGCGCCGTGAAACTGACCGCGTTTGAGGTGACCTCAGAAGTTCATTAATCAAGTTAGTCAATGACCAGGTCAGTTCAAAGGTCATTACATGGCTATCCTAGTCGTTATTACATAATATCAGTCCGGCAAGCGCTGCCAGAGTTCAAACTCAGTCGCAGTATGGAAGGTATCTGCCAGCAGGACATAAAACATGGCGTTTGAAAATAAAGCAAGTCTGGCCACAAGGCGGTCGTCGCTCGTCTTTGAATGCTGCACTAATTAATTTCAAAAGCCTACGATGATCGTGATAAGAAACATCTGTCAGTCCAGACAGGTGATTGTCGTACGACGCGAAGGCTGTCGACCGCGAAACGGGTCGTCAGTTTGTGACCATTTATCATAAAATCGCAGTGAGAAAAAAAAAAGAGGGAGGAAACAGAGACAAGCGTTTTGCAAATGGACGATACACTTGATAGTTCTCTGTTTTGCCGGTAGAGTGTCGCCACTGAGATGCAAGAGGTGAAGGGTCACAGAGCACAGGAGAAGCTTCCGTGGATACTGAATGGTAATACCATGAGTAAACAAACATGCTCCCGACACCGATATGTACACCACGATGAGAGAAGATACACCTCAAAAAGACCAGAGAGAGATATAGTGAAGAGGAGGAGGAAGAGAAGGAGGAGGAGGAGGAAAAGGAGGAGGTTGACGACAGCGAGGATCACTCACCAATTGTTAACTTGGAGAATGGTCAGGCCGGTTTCTTGTGCTAACTGCTTCTTCTGCTCTTCCGAGGGATAAGGATGCTGCAACACATACAAACGATCAAGCTCTCGCACACAACATGCAAAACTGCACCGCCGAACATGATTACATCATCGCATGTATTGTATCGGAGGAACACGGGAAAGGGGGTGCAACGGAGAGGGGTTAGTTCAGCGACCTACCAGTTGTTGACCTGAGACAACGTAAGCCCAGTCTGGTCAGCCAGTTCCTTCTTCTGTTCCTCCGAGGGGTAAGGGTGCTGTAAGCGAAATAAACAAACACCGAAAGATGAGTATTTCCTGCAGCTGCAGCAGCAGCATATCCAACATGGTGTGTGTCCATCGGCGGCTGCAGCCGTTGTGAGGGCGCACAGCCCAATCCATCCATCTCCCTGACTGAAGCAAGAGTTTATTAATTCTGCGTCTTTAATCACTGCTGGTCCCTGAAGCGCATGCTGTCAAGTTGGCTGTTAGCGGACACCTGAGGGGGGCGCCTGTCAGCCCCGATGTTAACCTTGTCAGGGTGCGAGCTCGTCATCCAAGATGGAGAGATCAGCTGAGTGCGTCAACATGATGTATCGCGTGGTAACCATGAGCAATACTGTGTTATAGGGCCACCCAGCCGTAGCATGCAGACATCAAATGCGATAAAAACATTGTACAGCAGCCCCCCTCCCTCGTGCCCCCTCCCCCCCGCCTTGAACCCCCTTCGCGTATTTTGACGGATCCGGGAGATGGATGGTTCGAGTGGAAAAAAAGCGACCGACTTTCGTATCTGAGAGACGGATGGCGAGCCCCGTATCTTGCAGCTGCTCTGGACGCTGTTCGCCTTGAAGAGGAGCTACTCGATGTTACCCAAGAAAAGTCCCAGGCATCGAAGACCCCTTCAAGTCAACGCGAAACAAAGCTTGGAGTTCCCTCAGGAAGCGATCCCTCGAAGCGTCAAAATCATAGCGTTTGAATTATGCAGATGAGAGGTACAAAGCAGACACGGCTGACAGGTATACATGCACACGCGAAAGACAGCAGATGTAATATTTAACACCGCTGACAATTGAAGCATAGGGTGCTAAGAGTGACTATGCCGCGCGGGATCGGCAGTCAGCGGTGCATTTATTGCCACAGAGGAATCTGCTCGCTTGTCGCCAAAAGGTTTGCGCATGCGTATTTCATGACATGGCAGGATGTTGCAATGCGTCGGGCGCCATTTGATGCCGGCTCCCTTATCCCTCTCCCGTTTCAAAGGCCCGGACATCCATCAGCAGAACAATCGCTTGTAAGGCGGACGAGGAGCCTCGGCGCTCAGGGATCGGCAGCATTTGTCGGCGGCTCAGAGGCGAATACACGGCGTCGTCCAATATGAACGACGGCATCGCCACCGGACAGCGGCCGCAAATATCGCACATAGAAATGTCAGATTGCGAGCGAGGGAGCGCAGCAAATCAGCGGTCAGCACGCCCCAGGGGTTCGGATCGCGCGGATTCTCGACAATCGCGTTGTTTATGCGCGGGATTCTCAGCATACGACGACGATGAATACCCCCGGGCTGGGGGGAAGAGCGGAAAAAAAGGGCATCTTGGGGATATGAGTATCCGAGATGTTGGTTAGGAGACGGAGCGCCATCAACTTCCTGCTGTCAGTGCGCATGCGCGGCAGCTGAGGATGATGGATGACGTCATTTCCTGTGTCTCGGAGTCATAAATACGTGGCTCCGTCTCTACTCTCCCTTTACTCCTCTTCCCTTATCTCATATCCGGAACCGCGCGTAGATCTTTTGCAACTGTAAGCAATGCGGGAATGGATGGCTCAGTAAAACACATGGGCTGGACATCCCAATTGCCGCCCCCCTATATGCCGCCCTAACTGCCCCCTTATATGCCGCCCTGATAACCCTTCGTTATACACACAGAATGGCTGCTTTTCGTAACCCTGAAAGTCTCAGAGAAAGAAAAAAAGCAGAAAGAGATTAATCACCTATTCACATTCACAAGAATTTGAAAAACATCAAAAAAAAAAAAAGGTGCATTATAGAATCTTATCGAGGGTATGACTATATAGCGTCCTTTAATTATATACACTGACGGGGGATATACATCATATTTTTTTTTTCTTCTTCTTGCTCTGCATCATGTAGAAGATGCGCTTTTTGGAGTATAATTGCGAATAATAATATCACAAGATGAAAAGAGTTAAACATTGCGACCAATCGCTGGGGGTTAATTCCGCATAATGTACTCACCGTTAAATGCTGGAAGAGCCACGCTCGCATTATATTTGTCGCTACTTTAGGGAAGATACCGCGTTTCTTTTGTCGTTTTGACGATGTGGAGTCCCCGTCTTCTCCCTCCGTGCCCTCTCCCGATCCTAAACTGTTGTCCAGGGTGTCACCTGAAATAATCAACAGGTAAAACGACAATCACACAAATGTTGTTTCACGTAAGTATGCAATTTTATGGGTGTCGATTTTTTTTTCTTCTTCCCCAGTTTTCCAAAAAAAAAAAAAAAAAAAAAAAAAAAAAAAAAAAAAAAAAGAGAGAATTAGAGTGAAAAGGAGGGGGTTGGAGGGGGAGGGTGTGGATTCATCACGAGATTGAACCGAGCGGAGCTTTGTGTGTGCAAATAAAAGATTCATAGCTCTTCGGCGCCGGATCGTTTAACCCGCTGCAACGGGGTCACGCTTTCAACCGGCCGCAACTTTTACTTTTTGCTTTCATAAAATATATATCCTGCTGAGGTTGGCTTTTGAGTGCTTCTGGCAAAGGCAAACATTTATTCAGACACCTTGGCGAGAAAGCTTCTTAGAGGGAAAAAAATCGTTTTGAATCCTTTGAAGAAGTCTACCAAGTTAGAGCTGAGAAGGAAATCATATTTCGGATAAATTTTGGTAAAATATTTGCCAGGGCATTGAGCATGCGCACAAGAGGGGATTAGGATGGGTGAGAAGCCGAGCAAAACAACTGATCCGGAGAGCACACAATATTTTATACCCACTTATCCTTCAGAGCAAATATTACGACATAAAGCATTTGATATTCCTTGAAAAGCAAAGCTGTAATGAAGAAGGCTCAAGAGCAGTGAACAAACTCAGATGCTAACCAAACGCTGTCCGATCAAAGAGAATCCGAAATATACGCTTAGGAATGGCGAGCCTCGACACTCACCAGCGTATAATAAATCAGGAGTTTGTTATTCTTTTGAATCGCATTGATTGCGCGCTTAAAAGACCCATCGTATATTCATTATTGACTCACAGCCAGTCAATTCACCAGGAGTCTGTCAAAATCATCACCGCTCGTAAAAGGCGAAGGAACATAAATTGAGCAGAGCCATAAAACGGCGACCACCACCGTCGATGGCAACAAATTGCCGAGGCGACCGTCGACGCACGTGCGTTCAAAAGGACCAAACACTGACCACGCAAAGCCTGAGGGGTTCAGCAGAACAGGATGAAAGCAATAACCGACGCACTGCAATTAAACAGACACACTTCCTATTCATTAACCAGAGATAGGGTAAAACATCAAGGAAAACAGGTGCCGCGTTTTTGCTGAATTTTGGATCGCATTTTTCCTCCTTCAAAATCTCAATAGAACTCCAAAGTTCAAACACAGCTACAATATTACGATGTACAATAACGAGTCAAGAACCAATCCCGTATAGTCACGCCTCCGTGCGCACGCATCCGTGTTCGAAAGATGAAATGACACGAAAAACGCACGAAACACCATTTATAAAAGCGACTTCATCTCTGTCTGTAATCACATAATCGCAACAAAAAATAGATAATTTTCAATTTGTTCAAGATGTGTCGCCACCGACATCTGGTCGGCATAAGCACGGCTTACCCACCTCCCCCCTCGCGAGCACACGTGAGGGGCCCCTCGCCCTCTCCTTCGTCTAATCAGGCTGAACAAATAGCACGAATGCGGGCGATATGGCAGGCCGAAATCGATGGCGCATGGCGACGTGCAGACGACACATCCACCAACCCAGCATCAGTCAATCATCTGATTTTAATCATCTAATTGTTCGATTTCAAATGATTTCAATTGATTTCAGTTGATTTCAATTGATTTCAATTGATTACATTTGAATTCGATTGACTGCAATCAATCAATCAATCAATCAATCAATCAATCAATCAATCAATCAATCAATCAATCAATCAATCAATCAATCAATCAATAATTCAATCATTCAATCAATAATGCTATGTGCATGGCGATGGGGTAGTCAGGTCCTAGTGGTGTTAATTTCATCTCCTGGAAGTCTTTTGATGGAGTTTATCGCCGGAGGAGACGAAATTCAATCCGAAAGTGATGTGCGCATTAAGTGAGACAGACATAGAAAGCGAACGAGGGCAGAAAATGGAGACGTTAGCCCCCCGGGCCCCGGGGGTGGGATGCGCGATCTTTTAAAAGCGCAAAGTTTTTTTAAAAGCAAAATCGGATCAGTCGAAATCAGAAATCTGTGGATATTTCTCCCCGGTGAAATTCACAGTTCAGGAATGCGTACACGTGCCCTATAACCTCTGCCGTGTACGTCATTTGACGTAAATAGACTCTTCTTTTCTTTCGTGGCAGGAAAATTAACGAGCTCGCACTCGGCAGAAACAGATCCGAGATCCGAGTCGAAATCGAGAATGCTCATTTGCATAGCTCATTTGCATAACCGGAGAACCTGAAGGGGGACCCTGTGCCCCCGACTGACGAGTGCGCTCGGAACGGGGCATCTGGCAGGGTCAGAGGTCAGGCGATTTCATCTGCCCAGTTTCGCTGACACAAAAAGCAACTTGGGAGGTTGACATTACACGGAGAAGGGGAGGGGAGGGGAGGCGGGGGTGGAAGCAGCCAAAAGAACAGCCGTTGGGATGGCAGCCAATCAGATGGCTGAAATAGCAGCCATTTGGGGTTTGTGTTGCAAAGGGACTTTTTCGTTCAGAATGTGGGCCAATATTACTAGCAATCAATGGCGGAGAGCCGGGCTGGCTGCGAGTTAAATGGTGTGTGAAACTCACAGCCTGAACGAAGGCCCTTTCACGACATTCAGTGGCATGAATGCAGTCTCCTACGCGGCGTCATGACTTCGAAATGGCTGGCGACCCTTGACCCGAGTGCCTAGCAACCAATCGGGCCTCTCCGCTGCCACCCCCCTCTCCAGCCACCCTTGAAAATATTACTCTAGCTGCAAGTCTATTTCTTCGTTGCAGACCACTCCATATCTGAAGATTGCCCCCCCCCTCTCACTTCAAGAGGGTGCGCCACTGGTCATGTCCTAAGCGTGTGTGAGCAGCCAGGTAATGACACCTCATGCCAGACATACATCACAATGCGCATGCTCACGAACAGGTTCAGCCCTCAGGGAACGAAAGAGAAGCAATAATGTATGGAGGAGGGACGGGGGCAGGTGAACCCTATCAGTCCCCTGTGGTTCGCCCCGAATGCATTGTGGGAAAGCCACAAATGGTCAGAAAATGATTGCGTTTAGGCAGCAAATTAATCTGTGTTGCCAGCAGATTATTTTTATTAAACAGATAATTAGTTTTCTTCTAAAGCCGCACGCATCATGTTCAGCCCGGTAGGGGGCGCGGGAGTGAACACCTGCTCGGAACGGTGACTTCGATTAAAACCGAGCAGATCCGCGAGGGAAGTTTTTGACGGATGATACTTGTGAACGAACCCGGCAGCACTCAAGATGCCCTGGAATTACACCCGAAAACAGCGAAGCAAGACGGGAACAGCGGGACTGATTTATGCGATTTGCTTTTGATGTAAATATAGTAACACGGGGCATGAGTTTCGGCGATGACATACAGGAGATAGCTGGGCGGGTTTTTTTTCCTCGCTGCATGCAGGGGCGACCTCTGCCGGGGAGCTGAGCAATCGCAATGCACCTTCGCTTATCTCAGAACTAATCTTACCTCAGAGAAATCCGCGAGCCTCGAGGGAGGCGAAGGGAAGGGAAAAAAATGAAGGGCATTCCTGAGGATGAGGCGAGGAGGAGAGCAAGTATTGCTTTGGGGTATCCCATAGGGCACGAGTAGTACCGCTTCAAAGACACCAGCTCCCTTCATGCGCTCGATCCGTTCGCCAGGCTTTCATCATTTCTCAATCAGATACATAAAGTTTGATAAATGAGCTTCGCCTTTCAGCGAGACAAGGTCAGACGGCGCTGACCTCGCCACAAGGACGAGCATTCTTATCGAAACCAGACGGGCTAGGAGATGCTGCTCTTGCAGCGATTTATCCCAGGCCCCAGCCCCGAGTGCCAGCCAGCCCTGGCCCCGCGACAGACCCCGTATTCAGAGATTGGCAATATGTTGGCCCAGATGACATCCCACGCGAGACCTATCCGCTCCCGAATCTCGATTTTTGAAATAACTTCCCGGTAGTATACGAAGTGAAAGATGGCGTGGTGTATATTTATAAGTCTCTTTGTGCATAAGCTGTACTATAGCCATAATGCACACGCTTTGGATATATTCATGCAGCGCATCGCCTAGCACAAGAGCTGAACATCTGTTCATGGTTGCCGCGGAAGGATACTCGGAGCGTTCGTTTCCCGATCCTTTTGATGTACGATTGCTCAGCAGAAACGAAACACTCTCTGAAAAACAGACCCGGTGTTCTCTGCGCATGCGCAACGCATTTGCCAAATAAACAATTCCACATGCGAAAAGAAAGAGAAAAGAGAAGAGAGGAAGAGAAAAAAGACGAAGCAAGCGGCTCGGTGATGCTATAGCTGCCTCGGCCTCCGCTGCTGCTGCATAGAATATAATTACCGCTCGGGTGATTAATGACCAATGCATCGCGAAACAGCTGATGTTGCAGGGGGAAAGGAAAGTCTTATATACTCGCATACAGAAATGCCTCTTTCTTAAGTGTGAGCAGATATCTAATGCTATATCTAATCCTATATCAGATCTTATCTGCACTGGTTCGAATATAGTTAATTGCTGAATGATCAGTTCTTAGCAGAGAGCACTTCTGTTGCATAATAAATGCTCGCTGAGCTGTCAATGGCATGAATTAATCGCTCGATTCCCGAGCGGGAGCAAACTGCGGGATATCTTGGGCTAATCTTAGCTGGCTATCTACTTTATTATTCATTCGCGTCTTTCAAGAGCTCACGCTCACAAAACGCCTTTGAATGTTGCAAAAGAGCGTCGTCGCTAACGGCCGTTACCTACTGCTTCGCTGCTTGAATACAATGCGACTTTTTTTTAGCATCATCTTGCAATTTCTTGAAACTAAAAAGATCTAAATAATACAAGAAACAGAAGCCGTTCTCTCTCTCTTTTTCTTTTCTCGTGCTTACAAAAGTGCGCTTTATTCAGACTCAGCTCAAGGATTTATATACGTGAAGACATTAGATTATAAAGTCAGCATAAATCGTTTGAACTTGGCATTCTGTGCTGTCAACGCGATTCCTGTGTTCTGTCAAGCGCTTGCAGTGGTATAGAAGAGTGTGGACCACCCGATACTCATTTAAAGGCACGGTGTTTATTAGAAATAATGTTACGATCATGTCGCAGCGTTTAAACTGCAAGGCGACGTTCAGGGCAGATCATTGTTCTGAGAAGAAAGCACAAATCAACCAATGACAGCGAGAGATTCATAATCCATGAACATGATTACGACTGCTACTCGGCTCTAAGACTCATTATAATTCATCGCGACACCACTTCACGTCGCCATAAACCAGGCATAATTGGCTACGAAAGCCTCTCCTTCGCCACTCGCCCGATTTCTGCGATCTCAGCGCTGCGTCATCAATTATTCACGTGGCGACGCTGCAACAATGCTAATCTGCGCCGTGGGTTTACAAGCGTCGTGTAGTGGCGTCGCAACGACGTCAACACTGTACACTGGGCGATGATCATATCAAAACAAGTCAAAACCCCGGCATCAGAAATCAGAAATCATAACGGACGGAGTAAAAATCACGCCGTGCTGCCGTCTTTGGTACAGAAAAGGGAAGCAGTGGGCGGGACTTTTGGTCCTTCCCCTCTGGCCCTCTGCGCTCGCCGCACCTAATAAGAGCTAGGAATCTGGGGCCTAGGCCTAGGGGTTGTTTGTCATTAATTCGGGATCCAGTAGCAGCTTCGTTATTTGTGCGGGGTGCCCGGGAGGGAGGGGGGAGGGAATTGGACAGATTATGTGGAATCGGGGAGAGAGGGGAGTCGTCGCTCGGATGTTGGAATGAGCCCTGCGCCGCGATCGAAACAACTTGCGCAAGATACGCCGATGACAAAAACGAGGATTTCGCGCCTGGGATTTAAGATAATGAAAGAGATTTATTCAGCATGGAGGCGCAAAGGTCTCATGTACAATACACGGTCCCTCAAGGCGCCCAGATAAGCCCAGCGCTATCAGCATAACGTACGGCACTGCCTTAAACGAAGGGGTTATCGAAGAAGGTGGGAAAGCGACTTGAAGAAGGTTCCACCCAGTCAAAGAAGAAACAACAGATGCATTACAGATAGCGAGCAATTAAACCGTTGCAAGCATGCATCTGAGATTGCCGCCAATCGAACGACCGCGTGAGGTGCTGACCTCTGGTGGCTGTTCGAAGAAACAGCAGAGCGGTGGCGCCGTCTAGTGGGCCGCTCTGGAACCGCGATGCTAATGAAGGCCTCGCAGAGGTCAAAGGTCGGCGCTGGCCAATAAACACGAAGGGAATAATGTATGATGGAGCGGCGCAGAGGGGAAATCGCTGCAGACATGCGCTGCATATCGGCCGCCGTCGCCGTCGCCGCTGCTGGTCGCATGTTTTTGTTTATTCATCGGTGTCGAAATGTAGCCGTGTACCTGCGCGTTTCGAGTAATTACCTGAGGGGGGGAGGTTAATGACCGCAGTGTCATCCGAACCCTAATGTATGGCAGGTGACACGAGTAAATAAACATGCGGAAAAAGCAGCCAAACAGCTGGACACGCACATAATGTTATGCACTGGACGCTCTAGGATTACGCCATTCAGCCATGCACGCTATGCTGAACATGCTGGTGCTGGCCTCATCCAGGGCACTGGGTCAGCCGATGCTGCTTGATCTGCTAAATAGCACAGCAGATGTGAACACGGCCAGAGACAGGAATACCTGCGCGGCGGCACAAATGACCAAGCATCAACACCTAGGGACGATGATTTATCTGAAACCAGACCAGGTTCCATTAGCAGGAGAAGCAACAGACCCACAGGTCCTGTTGCCTGTTTTTACGGCCCAGACAAATGAAGTGTTAATGAGACTGTATTATAGCGAGGTGCATGTTGGATATATCGCCCTGACTGATCGAGAAACACCCCGTGACATTGGATCTGAGCAGCAAATAAGCGAAGATATTGCAGCTCAGAGTTGCTTAGTCGACCGGGTTTGTACGGATCCAGGCAATTTCAGCGAATGTGTTTTCGTTGATTACGAGTCAATCTTACCCGGAGAAGGTGTCTTCGCAGCAAATTGCTCCTAAGTAACTTAAGACGCAAGTTTGTTATAAGCAAAACACAAAAAGTGTACAAGACCCGGTGTCTAATTTATTTAGACAGGTGGCTGCTACAGTCAAACCTCAACGCTTATAGCACACCCGAGTCCATGTACTTCTGAGTACGAAATATACACGGAGCCTAATGAGTTTCGCATCGTATCGATCAAAACCGTTTATAACGAATTAACATGTTCGGTATAACGAAGTTATTGGTTTGTATCTGCCTAAGACGAGCCTCTTCACCTTTCGGGGGAGCTCATATAGCTAATATCAACAGAGGCGTAAGTGGAATCAGCAGTGTTCGGCTATCGAGCTCACTGCTGCAGGTATGCCGAGCATTTGAATGAGCAACAATGCTGACGAATCCAGGTAACATGCAACAGCACAGAATTGCATGTGTAAGAGTGGGAGAGGCTTCTCCTAAATGTATAACAGCAAGTAGAAAGAGGGCAGATGTAATTTAGACCAGCATTCCTTCGCAATTTATCGAGAAATTCCTTCTTCGCAGACTCTTTTTAGTGAAAGCATCATAAACAATGCAGCCGAAGTGCCGGCTAGGAGCTCTCACAAGCGGCGCAGAAATGAAAAATCTGGCGAGAAGCAAACTCGAGACGCCTTCAAATACAGCCAGCGATACGCTAGACCGGCCAGAAACCGATAACCACTTATTTCCAGTAAGCCTAGAGCCCAGCTCGCATAGTATACCGGCCTTTAATCACGACTATTGCCACCAGATGGCACTGAGATCGCTTTCAGCGGAAGGAACGAGCAAGAAGCGAACAGCGCATGCGCAAAGGCCCCGAATCTCCCGTCGACCCTTCTTCCTCATTTGTTGCTGAAATTGTTCCAACGACCCTCCAAACTCCACCAATATGGACTCGCCCCCTTTTTTTCCCTCTTTATACCCGGAGCCGGGAAATGATGCAATTGCTCCTCCATGGGTCGGCGCTATTCGTGAAAACCCGATTAAAGCTGATTCCTCATATTGCCGCCGAATCTTGGATCGGTGTACAGCTACGAGCCGCCAATTATAAGCACCAGACTACTTTATCTGCCGGCTTGATGCATCGCAGAGGACTGATCTGGTAATTGCGTCCGAAGACGTTTGCGCCCTTTCGCGGGCACACAGCCCCAGGGCCCTCGGCGGCATGGCCGGGAATCGTGCCGGTGATTAGGACCTCGCAGCGGGCGCCTGGAACAGTAGCCGACCCCCGGGACCCGATGGCGGCATGTTTGACTGACCACAGCGGCTATTTGATGGACAGAAAGTGAGAAGGAACTGCGTGCCGCGGGGGGGCGTTGCTGGTGCTCCAGCCGACTGAACAGCAACAGCAGCGCCGGGCTCATTAATTTGAAACCGGATCCAGTTGCCATGGAGACACGATTTCTGATGACGTCATCATAACATTGCTGTCACGTGGTGCGTAAACGGCGTCGGACATTGAGGACCATGATGGGTTTCATGAACCCTTTGCTCTCGGGAGGGTCGTAAGAGCCCTCTCGGAACCGAAATAAAAGAAGCGCAGTCATCAAGATGAATACCATCGTAACGATGCCCACAGCCGCGACTGTTGAGCGCTACTACACCCGCGCTGCTAGCATGCAACACCCTCCTGCAATGCGTTCACGATGCGAGGCCAAATCAGACGACGTCGTTGGCCAGCCTCTTCCTCGTCCCCGTCGACCAGAGGGCGATCATCCAGATGTAAACGCATATTTGAACAGACACAGCATATTAAACACACATTAGCTGTATGTTGGGGATTCTCTGTGGTTCGTATGCAACGCAGTATATATGCAAACACAGTGCGCAGTCAACCTGAAATATATCACGTCGTTTCTCCTCTTTTTTTTTTTTTTCCTCAATAGAAATGTTTATAGATATCCATTAACTTTAAGAAAGGGTCTTAACTTTTCAACTCAGGGTCTGATGAGGATTATGTAATGTGGTTCGCTCACGACCTTTTCACCTTAAGTTGAAATTACCTATTGAGATTTTAAAATAGGTTTTCTTTGCCTCAGCGTGAGTATAGGTAAAAGAAAAAAAAAGGCATTTCAAAGAACCGACAGAATGAAAATAAAACCAAGTGCCATCCTTTCATAATACCACAAAAACGTCTGACCCAAATATTCAGCCAAATTTCGGAGTGGTTGCCATGGCAATGTGTGTTTACAATCTGTCAGTACGGCACCATGAACACAACATCAGAGGAGTGGGCTTGTAGTTAAATCAAGGCGCGGATAAAAAGCAGCTAGCGACGCTCAGCCAATCAATACGTTCGCTGGCGCGCGTGTTAATAGCCATCGGAAGAGTACAAGGTGAAAAGATTGATCTGCATAGCTACATCACAACTTGATTGATGCCCGCCTGCCCATTAGCATATGCAAATCGCAAGTCCTAATATGGTATGTTTTCCCATCATCATCGTGGATATACACATGTCGAGTCACCTAACAACTGAATACGGCTTCTGTCGACTAAGGAGCTGGAGGAGGTAGAGGAAGAGGAGGAGGAGGAGGAGGAGGAGGAAAAGAGGAGACGGGTATAATAGTACTACGGCTACGAAGCCAGCACGGCTGTCAACTCGCATTCCGTTTGACTGAGCGACGGAGCTGCAAGGGCGGCTGCTCAGACTGACAGGCACCGTTGCCTATTGACCCAGCCCAGGTCGCACCTTTTCAGACCTCTACGTCCTTTTATGAGGGAAATTACGCCAATTTCAGCAACGAAATTAAAAGCGCGTTTTCTAACTCTGAAACCTTTTATGAATAATAGCCGCGATCATCGATTCTACTCGCTTCTTTTCACACCCAAATATAGCGTAACCATGGCGACGCTTGTCCGCCTATACGCACGCAAGGGGGGGGGGGGCGAGAGAGTATGCATTTCGGGTCGACTCCAATGCATGCTAAATCGGTGGAATTCGCATCAAGACATTTGCGGATGCATACGGAGTACGTCGCTAAGGCAGCCCGGATTATCGCTGCGGGGGGTCCAGGGTGTCTTTCCATTGCGTTATAACTCCGTATTTATCCCATATACTTTAAATAATCAGTTTTTGCACGGGGCGTTAGAGAGATTGGGAGGATATTGCCCAGCGTGAAGCCCAATTCGAAGGGAAATTTCTTTCTCTGCAACGCGACGAAATCGCACGCATGCCTTATTTGGCGGGGCGACTCGATGGCCTTGGTGCCTAGACGCTATTTCTTGCATATATACAAGCAACATATGCCGCTAGTCTTTTTAATACTGTATTTTTATGCGTATATTTACGTCAGCCCAAAATCAATCCCCGAACAGATCATGAATTATTATATTTATTATAAATTCATTCGCTGCATTCAGGCCCGATTTCTAAAATGCACGTGCTTATGAATTTTAATTGCTCCGATATCAACACCGATCAATGCGGGAGAATAAACCTTCCAACACATAATGAAACAGATCTGAAACGCGTGGGAATTCAATTCCATGAGATACAGAACCGGGTACCACCATAGCAGTACCGACCCGCAGAATTCCCTATATCATTACATCAATATATGTTGACGATTTGAATAGTTCGATAACAAACGGGGGCTGGATATAAATGGGCTATCCAATATTTTTTTGTGTCCTTATTTGAATCAGATACATTGACCTGCATCACATTCCATTACAAGCACCGTTACCCTGGTTACAAGGCCAGCAGCGTGGCTTAAACCCGTGTATACAACAGAAGAATCTCTTCTTCCATTCAGGTAATCGGGTGAGAGCCGAGTTGGACGTTCGACTCCATAAATCTTGATACAATTAATCCTACGAAGCTTTTCTCTGCGCATGCGTACGCAATCACGTGATTTATTTCCCCAAAATTAGATTTAGACGCGTTGCTAGGCAACCAAAGCGAAACGCGGGGGTTTTCCCCGGTGCTCCCTGACAACCGCATAAACGATGATGAATTTATACGCGGCTCTAATCGGATGCTAATAGAAGCACTATTAGTAGGAACAATATGGCTCCGTTTCTAAGTATCCCAAGGTACTTGCCAGCCTAATTGAGCCAATGTTACAAACCAAATGGCTTTTCGATTGAGGAAGGGGTGGAAGGTGACAGGGAAGAGATTTACAGGGGCAGTGACAGGTTTATGGCAGGGAGACCACAACCTTGTGTTAAGCGATCAAACGCAGATCATTATGAATAATGAGGGATAAGTAATTGTATACAATTATTCAAATCATGATTGGCCGGTGAAACAGCTGTATGGTGACCCACAGCCGTATTGCGTGGGTGCTTTGAGGGGGTGGGGGTGGGGGGTGGGGAAGAATTCGGCGAATGACCCTGCGATTAAGGCCCTTGATCAGTGCTGATCAATCTGAGAATTGATTGCTGACAGCTTTTGTTCACAACTAATTATTGACCGGCCCTGCGGTCAGCGGTGCTATATGTAAAGCCGAAATCAGATGCCGGTCAGGGCGTTGTGCGGGAGGGGGGGATTGACCTAATAGCCGGCTTACACTACGTCGTGAGGGGCAGGCGGTTCGGGATTACATCGCTCGCTGTCCAGGAATGGCCGCCGCCCCTTCCCGTCGTGCACTTGTAGTCACGTGATGGCATTGATCCTTGATAACGAGGCTTGCTCATGCGCATAGAATACCAATCCCCGAGCTGCGCCGTCGCCGACGCATGGCTCTGTATATGATATTTTTCCCAGGATTTTCCGAGGCCCAAGATCTTATATCGCTGACTGATCAAAGTGGGAACTGGCAATGCGCGCGCAGCCACCCGGAGAGCGCCACCCCGTGGCCACCAAGCGAAACACGCCGCCCATCCCGGCGGAGGAGGATTTTCTGACTGCTGCCATTTTTGCTCTCCGCGCTGACTTTGGTTGCTTTTCATCGCATTAGAAACGAAAACACACAGCTTAACCTGACTCTTGCATCGTCAACATGCAAGTCAAGGACTTGAATGCGGAGTTGAATGAAAACGGCTGCACTCGAAAAGATGAATTCACGTGGAAGTAAAAAGCCTCGAAAATACTCGAAAATGCGCTCAAAAGAAAACGCAAGAAAAAGAGGCATCGGAGGTCGAGAGAAGAAAGGACTCTGAGCCCAGGGCGCTTCTCGCAAAGCCAGTCAAGCGACGTACATTTTGTTAATGCTGGTTCAGTTGGATGGCTATGCTGAAAGGGCGACGCTCTGAGACGCCCCCTTCGACGCTGCTCTATATAACTATGCATCGGGAGTCGAGGAGGAATTTGCTCATTTCCAGCCACGGATGATGGCGATAGAATTATAATATTTCCAAGAGTGTATCACTTTTATAATAAACAGTTGTACATATAGGGGCCTGGTTTTTTGAAAGGAGGAAAGCTTCTCCAGGCACCGTGACATCACAAAGCATGGTGGATGAAAAAAAAGCGAGCAATACAATGGTAGAAGGCAATAAAAGCCGCTGCAACCAGCATGCAATGCTTATGGTATAACATCATGGAATGCGGGCCGATAAGAACATGGCAATTACAAAATACAGTCCCGTGGCAGCGCATCGTTATCATAATCAGGCAATCACACAAGAGGAGATCGAATGTTTTACGAGGGCCTTGTGTTTATGAAGCGGACATTTGTATTCATTAAACCGATCAGCAGCAATTATCTTTATTGCATTGAACTCTTTCAAGATGATAATCAGCGCTTGCATATTTCGCCGGCCAGCCGTGCTGCTATTGCTCGATCGCTGGCCTTAGTCACAATATTATGCTTTCATCAGAGCTTGTATTTTTCATGAAGGGCTCGGGGGAAACTCATACTCATGCGCAATTTGGGGGCACGCTGCCCGGGGTGTTGTTAGGGGGCCCCCCTGGGGGTCGCGAATGGCACCCCGTGGCTTTGTTTTGCAAACAACACATGTGGAATATCAAGATTTCGATTCTCAATAGCAGATCAAGCGCTAAGTTTGCAGCGGTTTGCAATTTGTCACTAGCGAAACAAGAGATACAGGATTTATACGACACGGCACAAAGGAATTTGAGCGAAACCTCCGATGATGCAAGTTGTGTAATCAATTCATAGCCAAGGCACAATTCAACAGACATTAGTACAAATAAATAAATTAATGTCATCTATATCCAATGATGTAGGAGGAGGTTAGATGGTCCACTGACCCGCTTCGCTATTGGCATCACCAATACTGTGAGAGTTCGGGTTGGACTGGCAATGGGGGCCTGGGGTGTCGCCGGACCGCGTCGACTGGGCGTCAATGTCTTGCTGATTGAACGACAGGCCGGACGATGACGGGGGTCGCTGTAACACAAAAGAAAATAAATAAATAATCGCCCCCGAAAAAAAAATCATATAATTTATAATTGCATCATAAAAGATGCTTGAGGAATTGTCACAAAAGGAAGAGGTGTAATGGAGCATGTTGATGTACATTGCAGATGCATACAGCGCCCAGTATGGAAGAGAAAACATTACCCCGATAATTACGTATTCATAACGCACCATGAATATTCATGAAGGCAGGGAGCAAATTAAGAGCGGCTCCTTCTGGAGGAGCTCTATTTGCATTCAGCCATTTGCATTTGGACACAAAGACGGCTAATTGTGATGAGAGTTAAAAGACAACTCCTCCTGTTCAGCGCATGCGCAGTTTGTTATTGTCCCAACGCTGAGCATTGACGGCGCTTATCGCTGCTCAACGGGTCATCCAGCAATTACCAAAGCCAGAAGGCTTCGCGAGATGTTCGCTTCCGATAAATCCGTACAAGAGCAGATTGCAGTCGAATAATGTATACACCGAGTGCTGCTGCCGCTGCTGCTGGGGCGAGCGCCGGGGGGCATATTGAAGCCACATTGTCGGGTTTAAGCGCTGAAATTGGAATGCATGGAAACGCCTCTTGTAAATGACTTATCTGATCAACAACGTTCTAATCAAAGAGCTTATTGCGATCCCTCTCGATGACGCTGGCAACATTCTCCTTCTCAGAGACAACAGCTGCCCCCACACCCCCGCCTGATGCCCCCTTCCCGTCAATTAGATCATTTCCTGCCGTTTCAAACACGGGCACAGCCGCAGCACCTCTGTTTTCCATGCATAAAAGGCCAATAGTCACCCAGCCCAGTGCCGGCCCGTTAGCTAAAACAGCCGCGCACAATAGCCTGCACCTAACTCAATTTTCACGAGAGCTCAGATAAATTGAATTATATCAATATGAACAGGCTAACCACCGGATGACTGTATGCTACTCATATCGAGGGGGGGGGGCATTGTCGCTTGGTTGATCGGCTGACTTCTTTCTTCAGAGCGAGATTAACATAGCGCCGAAAGACGACCTCGAAGCGGCGTCTGAATCCCGTTCGGCACCCCGAGGACTCCGGGGCCATCAAATATCTAATCTGGCGGCTTTATGAATCCGCCAAATGTCTTCTCTGCTCTCGTATTGCTCCGGCCCCTCCATGCAATGGCCCCACGCACGCACTGCAAACGCCCTGAACTAATTAATACGGTGAGCATATTGAGAACGCGAGTATGCCTTCACTAAAAACAACAGTCACTGGGATGATTCTGGTCGAGTGCAGTCGAGCAATGTCGAGCCACTCGACGGGGTAATCACGCTGAACTACAGCCTCAGCGACAACAGCAGAATGGGGCGGAGAAGACATGATGTCGAGAATTCATAAACCGTCGCTCTCAATACGAGATTAGAACAAGTGCTACGTCATAACAGCGTCTAAAAGCGGCCCGAACAACTCGTTCACACGCCCACGAATGGCTGTTAATTCACTGATCATTTATGCAACGAAATCTCGATTCGAGATAACGCGGCAAGAGACTTCATTAACTAGAATAAACAGTTATAGACGATTGAAGATGTTACAATAGCATGTTGTATATAATTACGTCATTGGTGGGCGACATCGATAGCTGAAGCGGCCGTGAGGAATTAAGAGTGACACAGCTGCAGGCATCTTGCTCAGGTGCTCAAAGGAAACACATGTGCATATCATGACTTAAAATAATAGAAGTTAATCAAAAAGCCAGCAGCCGTAGCTGCTACATCAGTGTATGCATTCAGCACATCTGTTACAAAGATCACACACCATACGTCTCCCTCCTATTGTGTATACTCTGTATTTACAATCATACAATTTATTACTTGGATTCGTTTTATTAACGACTGCAACTTAATTAAGGCAAATTTGTAATTCTGCTCTGGCGTTATATCGAGGGCGTTGTTGTAGATGATGTGATTCTTTATCGGTTCGTTAGTAGTATTTTTGTGTGGGATAAAATAATGATAATTGTTACTATTGAGTAGTCCAGGCAGCCGCTCTTGCAGAGATCCTCCAATTGGCTGCATGTGTAGTCCCATCCATAATTCATGTTCGATGTGCTTTTAATGTCGTGTGCCTTCATGCCTCACTTAGCCTTTTATCGCTTTGCGCCTGCGCGGTAGCATTGAGCCCCATTGCATTCAGAGGGAGTGTACACCCTGGCGAGGGAAAGGCAGATTGCCCCCCGCAAAAGGCCTCAACGTAAGGCCCATTCACCCCCGATGAAATATGCACAGCCCTCGCCATGCTTCGTTGCTCCCCACCAGCGCCAGAGTCAAGGCCGATTCGAGGTCACAGGTCAACCCCGAAAAAAGTCTCGCTCGGATTTACAACCAGATGATAATCTTTATGAGTTTAAAGCGAATGTTAGAGAAGTCGGCTCTGCTGCTGAATGGCGTTCGTCGTGACAGGGCAATATTTCAATAATCACCCATTGACGCTTTTTGTGCCGTTAAACGCCAGGTTTGGGGCCCATAAAACGATGAAGGGCTGCAGAGCTTTCGTCTGAGGTTCTGCGTAATGGAAAGCATTGCAGATGGGCTGTAACCCTCGCTTCGAATAGCCTCTTAACAGCGCTGGACCTAGCAGTACGCCCTCAGCGCTCAGGCAGGCGACGATGACGAGGTGAGGGCCGCTGATGACATTGACGAGACTTACAACATGTTCTGCTCGGTGCGGCCATTAAGCTGACACTTGTAGAAGATATAGGGCCGGTTTTAGGAGGGCTGATAATATGTGTATTTGACGGAGTTCCCCTGGCCGCCTGCGACCAAGCTCAAGAGGTTTGTTCAACATGACCCCCACCCCCCTCCCGTTTGTAACTAGGCAAGCGAGAGAGAGAAAAAAGTTGTCCTTATCGTAGTGGGCATAATCAAATAGTTGGAGTTTGTTTGCAAGGCCAGCACTTCAGCGAAAGCGGCAAGAGCAAAGTCTGTGGATATTGATAGTGCTTTCGTTCTCAATATGCATCGATTCCAATATGCTAATAGCAGGAACATGCAAGGATTTATGATTATGGAAAGCCAACACGCACTTCGCAATCCGTGGCTAACCGCATTGTTAATGCAGCTCATCCAGGGAACAAGGTTTAAAATCCAACTGCGTTTTGATGACAATGTGTCAGCAAACCTATTTGTGTTTTTCAACCAGCAAAAGATATCAGAACGGTTTTAAGCGGACGGAAATTCACGCTCAAGCCGTGCTAAGCCACCGTATTTGCGTCAATTTCAGATGTAAATCTATCGAAATCGCTAACATCTTGAACGTGTATGCACGCTGCACGCTAGTGTGCACGAAAGCTCCCGTGTAGAAGACCTGGTTGCCCGCTTTTTGGTCTAAATTTGAGTCGAGATGGGATCTCGGGGCTATGAATAATCACGTGACACAATCGCGAGAAAAGGCGTGTTTTATCAGCGTCCGAAAGCCCCGGATGTAGCCGTGGCATTAGCACCTACAGCGTGGAACATGGCGAGGGCACAAGACAAGTGCCGGCCGTAATTTATGATTATGCGCCTCCATCAGCATTCGCTGTTGCCATAAAGGCTGATAGCACCGACTTGGACCTCTGTCACTAGCCCCGGCTAATAGCACTCGCACCCTTGGCCTGCGAATGGCTGTCTGCACATGCGCATATATTCCGTCCATTTGCAGCGGGGCATTTGTATCCTCCCCCTCCTGCAACTCCACCTGCTCAGAGCTAACTCTATTTGACCTCAGCCAGGTAAGATTAATGGCCATTCCAGGTGTTTCAGACAATAACAATAAGACGCAGGCCATTCATCACCCGACCAGACCCTAATGCCAACACAACCGGTTCATACTACTGCCATGTTGTTCGCTGAACTTTGTGGCCAAGAGAAAGGGCATTGGGAGGAGGGAGGGAGGGAGGGGGAGGAGGAGGAGTGAGGAGCAGAAGAGGCCTCCTGTAATGCTTACGATGCAATTACATCCAGTGCGGCCAAAACAGCGCTTAATATCGGGATGTGCACTCAGTAGGAAGTCCCGGATCGTGCAGACACACACAGCTATCGGCCTTATTATCATGCCTCCAGCGAGGATTATCAGCGCCACCAAAATGCCACATTCCTGCTCCTCTTCTTCCTCCTCCTCCTCCTCCTCCTCCTCTTGCCTTGCTCTTGCAGTTCTTTGAAGGGGCACTGCGGCAGGTAGGCTGATCAGTGATCCAGCTCAGCTGTTGCTCATCGCTCATGTCGAACTCAGCTCATCTTCCGTCAACACAGTCCATCTTCCCTTCGCGCACACACGCCGTCTTCCCCAGTTTTACCCTCGTTGCATGTTTCTCCTTTTTTCCCCCATTCAGGAAATCCTTTGTTTCGCGCTAATTTTCCGAGGGAAAACTCCGCTTTTTTTCCCATTCTTTACACTTGGTGGATCGCAGTGTTTTGATCAATGACCTCCAGAGAGAACGCTTGGGTTGACCTTGAATCCAGGAGGATTTGGTCCGGTAGAGCGAGGTCGAGGGAGCAGGCGGCCATTGATAACAGACAGGGATGATGCTCCGAGCAACCTGATGCATGTGTGTAACAGAGCAACATGCACCAGTGGTTGTAGCCAACACCAGAAGCTATCGTCGCTGGTTCTGCTCACAATTTGCTAAATAAATAGGAGGAAATTCAAGAAATCGACGCTGTTTGTTCGCCAATCGCGTTATTATAGCTGATCGGATTATGAGGCGGAGCCCCAGGCAGACAGTGACCGCGAGGAGTGATTACATTGAGTGCTATCAAATGCCTTTGCGAGATCAACCAACACAGCCCAACCGAAGCTGCTGCCGCCGCCGCCGCATGCAGCAAGGATCGCTTTGCAAACGCACGCCACTTGAAGGAGAATTATTCAGCAAGCATTCAATGCGGATGCGTCGTCGACATAACTCTGCGCCTGCGCATTGTGCCTGTATCAATAATATACATGCATGGCGTACATGAATGAGGGGCACACCAGCAGCACTGCATTATTGATCCTTTTATCAACACTCATGTACACGGCCGAAAAAAAAGGCCGAGTGAGGGGAATGCTGTCCGGTGGGAGAGGGGACACGCGGGAGGGGGGGGG
>KB309537.1:78994-109015 GCA_000328365.1 Capitella teleta
ATAACCCTCCTGCTATGAATAGTGTTTGATAGTGTTGCACTCCTAGATGAGGGTGTGATTAGCCGGCCCGTTGTTTTGATGGCTATTGGGGGCCCCACGTGGAAGATAAAACTCGCCTTTTATGCGCCTAAAACACAAGCCAAGGCGAGGGGCATGCTGTGGAGAAGAGGGAAGAGGGGAAGAAAAAGAGGGAGAGAGGTAAGAGGGAAGATGCGAGAAGAGGGAAGAGGGAGAGAGGGAAGAGGGAAAAGGGAAGATGCAAGAGGGAAAAGGGAAGATGAAAGAAGGAAGATGCAAGAGGGAAGGTGCAAGAGGGAAGAGGGAAGATGAAAGAAGGAAGAGGGAAGATGCAAGAGGGAAAAGGGAAGAGGGAAGATGAAAAAGGGAAGAGGGAAAATGAAAAAGGGAAAAGGGAAGATGGAAGAGGGAAGAGGGAAGAGGCAAAAGGGAAGAGGGAAGAGGGGAGATGCAAAAGGGACGATGAAAGATGAAAGATGAAAGATGGAAGAGAAAGAGGAAAGAGGGAAGAGGGAAGAGGGAAGAGGGCTGGGATTTCTCCGCTCAGTGCGTTTATGGCGCTGGTGAGCAGTGAGGTTTGCTCTCAGAATGTGCAATTAAAATAATGGCGATGTGATGGCTCCGAGGAGCGAACAAAAGGGGGATAAAAGCCACGATGAACAGATGCCAACGCTTTTCATTGCATTACGTAATCCTCATAACATACAAATGCCCAAAAAAAATCTCCTTTGAATTAAAATTCGATTTGCTTTCTTCGGTATAATGATTTATCGGCATGCTCCACACACCTCGAAATCAATCAATTCATAAATAAAACATACTCGTATAAAACTGACCTGCTCCCTCAATGAGGTCAGTTCGCCGCTGAGGTCATGTTCTGTGGGTGTTTTAGGACCTCCCCCGGTACTGTCCCTCTCGTCGATGACCAGGTCAATTGGCATTTTACCCTTCAAACAGCTGATGTATCGATGGCAGAAGTTATCACACAATTCGTGAACCTGTGATAGAAATAAGTATTTAAAAATAAAACATTTTTCATGCAAAAAAAAAATTAATGAAATAAATTGCGAGCACATTTCAATCGAGATTTTTTTCTTCCAGGTGTAACTGTTGAGCAGAATTTGTACACGGCACTAATTACCATCGTGTAATTGAATAGCGCGACGCAGGCGGCCAGGCGTAAACGCTAGACGTCAGGCGAGGGTACCTCGCGTTAATCTGCTGTACGGTCGCGGCAGCTTGATGAGTTGACATTTTGAAAATATCGCAACGTGCGCTCATCGATTTGCTGCTGTGAGGCTAAAAACAGCATCGGTTGTATGATGGATATATGGCCACTGTAGTGCACTTAGGCACAATAAAGGCATCATATGAAATATATGACCGGAGGCTAATTATATCAGCCCTTAACGCCATCGGAATGGCGTATACATGATGCATGACGCTCACCGTCAACACATTATGATTTGATGACGTAACACCGATAAGTGGAGTGCTAAGATGTGGTCATTGGTCAGTAATAGGGGCTTATCCTACAAATCTAGCCGACACCTAGCATACGGGTCAGTCCGCCTCGTAGTGATGACCAAGTATATCGCCATGGCAACGCGGTAAGAGGTGAACTCTGCAACGCTCTGGTGAAACCGCAGTTTGAAGGAATGTGTGAGATTTGCGAATTGAGATTATCACTGCTGAAAGTGACTAACAGGCCGCTATGAACTATATATTATATTATGCCAGAGTCACTGCTATAATACACATTATATATTCTCATATTATATTCTTGTTTACTATTTATAGCGCAGGCGAAAGACAAAATAGCACTTACTGCTCTGAGCACTCGCGTTCACACTATCTATATCTCGTTGCCATTTGACTATTGATAAAGCATAGTTTGCACACACATAACCGTGTGGTGATACTTTCATAAGTGACTGATGTTAACCTGCCCAACCTGATGAGCATCTTATAATGAAGATCTGAGTGTTGAAGATGATACAAAGCCGCCTGAAGCACACTCTCCTTTCAGCTTGCAACATTCTGTTGGCAGCACGGCTATCTCTTCGGTCAGACCTTGGTCAGATAAAATTCTCATTTGGTGTCTATGCAGTATGGTTGCCCGGGGCGCTCGCCACGAAATGATCCGAGAACTTTTTCAGATTCATTAGCGAGTTATAAATACGAATGTGACTGCAGGCCTATAGTGCAGGCATCACCATGCCGTGCTGACCTTTGAACTCGCAGCTGACTCTCGTTCGCTTTAACATCGCAGTCATTACATTGATAACGGTAATGAGCGAGATTGCTTGTACATTGGACGGGGGAGGGGGAAGCAGCGATGTAGCATGGACCATGACCCTACAACTGGGTTAATGGCATGCTGGCAGCTGTTTCTGACGGCAGCGTCAGCGCCAGTAAATACTTTTGCATACGCTGTGATAACGCCCCAGTCCAGCCAGCACACATCGCCAGCGCTAGACACCACAACATGATGTGAGAGCGATGCGGGCGAATTCACATGCTTGTCAGGCATGGCCCGCAAAAACGGCACGAGCCGAAAAAGACTCACAAGTCCCTCGTCATTAGGACGACGGAGGGACTATTATGGCATCAACGGGCAAAGAAAAACACCCCGGATCACGTGGTACGCATAACGTATAAAGCAGAAGCTGCAAGCGTATAGTACTAGCACCACGCCCTACCCTTCTGATTGATTGTATGGAAACAATAATACCCGCCTTGATATTTCGCATGGGGCGCCCCCTCCCCTCCTCGGCATTGATTAGCCTCTGCTCGGTGATTGATGACTTGTAACCTGTCTCCAGCAGTGCACCCCCTCCCCCACCCCCCTCCCTCGCCGCTCAGCCATCTTCATACAACTTGACCCATATAGAGGAGTCTTTTCTTCCTGCTGAATACGACTGCATTCCAGCATTCTTCCTCTGATGATAAACATCTCCCATACGCCACGCATACGCGGCACAAAGTTCACTTTAAAATCCAGTATATAAGCAGAGCAGAAGCACAGCATTCTGGCCACTATATGGGCCGCCAGTGGAATTGCAATCTGCAGCTCATATTGCAATCTACACGCAGGCAGGAATCCGCGCGTGAAATCTCGCGTTTTGATGTTATTTCTAATAATTTTAATATCTTCGAAAATACGTTGTTATTATTATTATTAATGCTAATATTGCAACAAAAACCCTTCAGTGCGAACGCCAATAAGGCAGAGACCTGAATCAACATTACTCAAAGCATATTGTGATTACTTTCTATTAAAATTTCTCAAGAGGCGAGGGGTGAGGACGAAAATCGCGTTAACCTCCGCACAAAAGGCCGCTTATTTTCACAAGAATGTGAAGATTTTTTTTTTTTTTTTTCAGCTTCTGCTCAGACCAAAATTCACTGTTTGGGTCGAGAGCCGAAAACGACCGAGAGGAGAGGGGGGGGGATAATTCGCCTGACCGTAAAACCATGATGGATGTGCGAGGAATCGCTCGCAGACGTATGTACACGCACATTACGCACAGTGCGTGCATCCGTGCGTGCGTTTGTTTACATGCGGCCCAGCGCTGACCGATGACGCGGAACGGAGCTCGCAAATCCGAAACCCTCAAAGTTTGGGAAAAACGGAGCTCGGTTTGGGATCAGACGATCAATCACTCCTGACAAGGGGGAGCGATACGCTTCCACTGTGAAACACACGCGAGATCTACTCCTCGAGAGTACTTTGTCAGTAGGCAATAAAAAAATCAGGTCTGTGAGTTGTCACCGGGTCAACAGTATCCATGGCAACGAACAACATTTTTAAAAATTCAGAAAAAAAAAAAAAAAAAAGAGAGAGAGAGAGAGAGAGAGAGAGAAAGTTAAACACTGACCTTTTCCAATTCAAGGAGGTGGAATCGCAGAACCTGGATGGCTTGTATCATCTGGAAAGAGAAGAGGAATCGTCAGCCGTCAACATTGCTCTTAGCACCGTTGACGCGCATTGCGCCTGGCGTAAACGAAGTTAGCGTAAATCCGGCCTCTACCGGAAAGGCCCGCACTGCAATATTTCCCGCCCCGGCAGCATAATGCACTTTCCACGGACCTAATGTGTAAATGGAACTCAACATTGCCCAGCAGATCTCACCTCCAATCAGCCAATAGTATTGTTATCGCATTGCGCGCTACTAATATTGAGCGGCTCGTGAATCATTTTCGCCGACAGCTCTTATACATGTGCTCAAAAAAAAAAAAAAAAAAAATTGATATCGCCGTAAAATTTGTAATATATTTTCATGATTAATTTGCGGGACAAGACAATGAAGTGTCTTCTTATTTGCGGGATGTTATGGCGGATATTACAGAGCTCATATGCCGACATCCCAGCTCATGAATTATGACGAAGAACAAAACAGGTCGTTGTGGTTATACGAGATCCACAATCGCTTTAAATGGCGTATTTTCTTTGTATACTTACTAAGCTGTCCAGTTCGTGGTTGGCCGAGAAAAATGGTTTCTCAGCTTTCGCCTGCAAAACAAGGAACATTATAAATAAATAATGCAAGTATGGCTAATGTAACGACAGCTCTGTTTATGAATCTCTCGCGTTGCGTAATAGCAAGTAGAGATGTTGCGTAACCAGCTGTTCCTCTCCGTGTTACGTGTTCAACGGGAGCTATAGAGTACGATGCACATATGTAAAGCAGCGAAATACACGCAGATTGAATCGCACCAGCTGAATATTTCAAACGCGATTACGGAATTTTTGAAGGTAATTTCTATTGTGTTTCCTCTTGCGCGATTATTTTATACGGATGCAAATTTTATGCGAAATAATTTCCATATATATATAATAATAAAAAGGGCCAATAATAAAGAGCACGCACAAAAAAGGATATCATCTGCCGCGATGGGAATAGAGAAAAGATATTATTCAAGTGCATTTCTGGACAACAGTGCAAGTTTAATTAATCGTAGTAAATACTGATATTAAAATTACGGTTAATAAAAAATAATGAACGCTCAATTCTGACCTGATTCGAGAAGACGCGAATGTCCTCGTTGAATGACTCGGAGGAACATACGTCTCCTCCGGCAACGCCTGGCTCCCGGGGGGTACAAGTCGCCAACTCGCACTTCTCGAAGATCAGGGCGAGCAGAGGGAACAGGGGGTGGCTGTGGAGGAGCAGGAGGGAAAAAAGTTTGAGAGGGAAGTGAGAAGAACCCGCTGCGTTGACGGGAGGGCTTTTGAAATGTTGAATTAACGTCGCTATAGCCGTGGTTCGCTGCCGAGTGTACTTGATTGAGAAATGCCAGCCAGGAGGCGCTCGCGTCCTCTGCTTACCCGTAAATTGAATCTTTGTCTCGTTTCACTTGGCTGTCGGCCGGCGCTGAGTTCATGACCCCTTGCATTGCGGACGTCGGCGTCGAGTAGTTCGGGTAAGGGTTCTGGAGTCCCCCGGAGGGCGCGTGCGAGAAGTTCGGCGAATGCGACAGGGCTGAGGTAGGGGGCGCCCCGGGCATGGAGTGGCCGCGGTGGTGGTCGTAGAGCGCCGAGCCGCCGTGTCCGTCCATATTGCCGTAATGCGACAACTCGTTGTCGTACTGAGGAGAGAAATAAATAAATAAATAATCCCAAATATGAATGAACTCACCCTCGGCGTGGAAGTCATGGCAGAGCTGGTGTTTAATCCTGGATGCACACAGTTAATCCTATGAACACACGATAATTTTAATCCTATAAACGAGAGTTTAATCCAAGGTGTAGATTTCTAGAATCGGAGGGCGGCGCGGAGGAAGAACCTGCAAGGATAAGAGGAGAGTAACATTAAGCACCTTCAGTTGCTCATGGTCCGTGCGTCGAGAGGGCTCCAAACTGAATGCCCGAATCTTGACCACCAAACCCTCGAAACTGTCAATCATCTCTCCCACCCCCGCTTTATGGCGCATACTCCGTAATAACAGCGCATAATCACGAACGAACGTGAAGCTCAGCGGATTTGCCGTTCAAATACTCACACTACTTACTACTTTCCCGTTGTCCGGCGCATTCTGCCGTTCACAGTATTCCGAGAGGAGTATAATCCGCCGAAGCGAATGAGTCCAAGTCGAGCAGGAATCCGATCTGACGAGGCGCTTGCTGGCGAGTCGGTTATACGGCTCTGCGACTGGTCGAGATCTCCTGCTACTTCTTCAGCTTCTCCTTCTTCTTCCAGCTGATGCGGTTGTGTTTAGCAGAGCGTCCTGTCGGTCATCCGACTGCTGCAGTAGACTCCTGACGTAGCGATGAGACCCGAATGACAGTTCCGATTCATTATGCTTCTCTGATTAGAGCGACGGCCTCGCATGTGCCGAGCTAAATCAGCGAACGACAGCACGCGAAAAATGGAGCAGCACTTAAGCCCCGCCCACCAGCAGCATTAGCCCCGCCCCCCAGCCACGGAGCGCTCTCGTTTGGATCTCAGGCCGAGCGCAGTGCCGCCTCCTGTCGGTCGGTGTGCGACCTACTCGACTAGTTGGCAAATCTCGCGCACGTCGACTGACCACATCTTTACACGTCAGAATGTTGTCACATTTAACAAGGAATCGTTTGTAATCAATCAACATTAACCGTCTATCACCAAACTGTATTTTATAAGGTAATCGACTAGGAGAAATCTTAAGAATATTTTCAAAGAATCTTTGAATTAAAAATTCAGAGTAATTAACTGGAGATCGTAAATTGCTTAGCAACGCAGCAGGACAGGTGCGATAAATTTGTCTCTTGTTCTTATTAAATGATTGGGAAAAATATGTGACGGTTATTATGAATACATCGAAATAAAAAATATGTCTCACTTCTTCTAATATTTATAGTCATATCAACAATAACAGTAACAATACAAGACGATGTATAGACTCCAGCACCAACACAAACACACGCACGTCGTAATTATATTTGTACACAAGTTATATAACAATCTAGCCATATTTATTAGCCATAATTGTGATCCCCGAATGCGCCACTTTTCGTAGCCATTACATTATGTTGTGTAGATCCTTGTGTCATTTTGTGTTGATCCTTGTGTTATTTTGTATACAATTTGCATGCATCTCATACCAAGCGCTCTCTGCGCCATAAATTCATTAAAGGTTTTCACCCGACACGAACAAACTGCGCTGTTTGCGACCGTGAAGCAAATCGGCTGCATTATCGCCCGTTTTATATCGACAACTGACTGAGTGAGCGAATTTTATATCTCGATGTAATTGATAATCAAACTCAATTTGATTGTATACATTTTTTTTTCATCGTGCGTGAAATTCGTAGAATTCATAAAATTTGTGAGAAACGAATTTCAGAGGTTTTTGCCGTTGCTATGGTGCACTAGTTGCTATGGTGCACTAGTTGCAGTCTGCAAATAGGCAGAGTAAAACTGTTATTATTAGCAAAATATAGCTTGCATTTCTACTGGGTGTAGACAATAGCAATATTATAAGATTCACGTAGATAGAAAAATATAAAAATAAAAGTAATGTCAGTGTTATACCTGTGTATACATAGATACATGCTAATCCATAATGTATACATAAGCAATAATGTATTTAAACCGAGTTGCATAGGAAAAAATATTACCCAGATTTCGAGCGACATTCCGCTGGAGATTATGAATCTAAATATAATCCAATGTAGTACAAGCAGGGAACACCAGATCAATGTCATTTATTCTAGTCGTATGTCACTTCAATGATAACTTATCAACGATAAGATGGATGCAAACCACGTATATGTGATAATATGTCAATTATATATTGATTGACTATCATTAGCTCAACTATTAAAAGATACATATGGAGTTTAATAAGTGCTAATCTTGTTTTGGGGAAATCATACACGTTCAATACAGAGAGGCACAGCGCCGGTTTCTGTCAAGTCAGGAATTATGCACCGCGAGAGCGGAGAACAGCGCACGGAGAATGAGCGAAACAGAGGCGGCGCCTGGTGGCAGGAAAGGGAAGCTCGATTCCAAGTTTCTTCTCACTCTTGGTGAGTGTTTTGAGGGTTTGTACGCATTGCATGTACACATGCATACTAATGAAGAACTCCTCACTCCATGCATTAGTACAAACCATGTAAAATGGTGAGAATTCCACAGTTTGTACGCCTACATTTCATTGAGGAGCATTTCGGACGACGACCTCCACAAGACGAGATAGAGAGAAGGCGAAGGAGAAGGGAGAAGGGGAGGGGGTGCGTCATGGTCTAAACGAAGCGCCTTTGATGAACAACGCAGGAAGTTGAGGTGAATCCTGAGCTATTATCGCTCAAGACAAAACCTCCGCCCGAGAGTTCGAGACGAAGAAGCGCAGGAAATGAACGTCGCCAACCTCCTGAAGTCGATGTCAGCGACCGGCTGTCATCTGTCACTGAGTGTCACCGCTGTCACTGAGCGACGCAAATTACCCTCGCACACAAGGGTATCGGCCCCATGGGTTTCATCAGACATATAAACCTGACTATCTGCATGCAATCACTTATATATACATATCTCTTGTGGGGTTCGTTCGACATGTACACATCGTGTTATGACCTCACATAACCCACTCACAGTTGAACTTATCACCCTTGAACTTTTCCTATTACGATACAATTATCTTATCACGAAGTCAGGGGCAGTACAGTGCAACTTCGCAAACAAAAACACTGCCACGATCATGCATGCATGATCACAAATTCGATGCAAGTCTCACCTGTATACATGATGCTACAGTTGCTGCTCGTCATATAATGTTATTTATCGTGAGTAGTCATAGTAACAAAGTCCATGAGCCTGTCTTGTATTTACACTCCTGTAGCCTTGAGAAGCTAGTTACAGTACCGACCTACAGACAACTTGAATACTTGCTAAAAAGGTGTGTATACTTGTTTTTTATTGGTTTAGTTCCATTTTTCAACCACTCGATATTTCCTATTTATTGAGCATTAATTGGTATGTTAATTACGACGCATTATCGTTCACTGATATAAGACTGCCGTATACAGATATAACAGTCTTAATATGCTTAATTAATAATTATGCCGATTCCTTGATCTTATTTGTGCCTGGATCAGTTTTGTGAATCATTCCTCGCATCTGAGCGAAGAATAACACTCAGTTTATTTGGAAACATTCTTCGCACTTGTGATTCAAAATACAACCTCTTATGAACAATTTACAATACGTGCAGAATCCTACGTTTGCGTAGTCTCAGTCTCTTAGGTGATCTCAGAAGTAAACTGTTGCATCTCCCATGATCACCGTTTTATGAGAATTTGGGGCCTTAGGGCGCCTGTGGTCATCCTGGTGTTCTTGAGGAAGGCCTCGGACCGCAATAACCCGAGATGTTTTGGGTTACCGAAACGCCAGTTATACGTATAGAATACGTTATACGTGAGAGAGAAAACAATGTGTGAAAAAGAGGGGCAGCGTATACACGTATCGCAGTATACTCAACAATTAAGCTTGTATACAAACTGTAATTCCTGCGCGTTCCAGGTACATATATATATCATACAATTAACCTTTAATCAGTGATATGTCTGATTAGTTAAACAGACGTGCTTTTGAGGAAGCGGGGTTAAAGTTCAGCTGATACATCGATCACGAATCCACCTTTAAACACATCGCGACATCAGAGTGAAGCGGAATTATTGATTAATTTACAGGTAAGGAACATTTCTGATTACATAATGCCCAGTATGTGTGCTGATTGACCTGTTCATTGAACCCTTACATGCATTCTTGGCATTCGCTTTCTAAAGGTAGGTGAATATTATATTGGTGTGAATATTATATGGAAGAATAAGATTGTGTGTGGTTGCACAAAGAACACACCTGTGTCTCCTAATTAGCATCGATGAACAATCAGATGCAAATTCAGCGGGTATTTAAATGTTTCTTTTAGCACTGTAATTATTTCCCATCTGTCAGGAACAGTGCGTGTGTCATCGTGGTTTGTACCTGTATAATAGTGTATATGTACGAATACTACGTCACAACTTGTTGCATGCTATAAATGTAGTCCATAATCATAGTTCAAACGTGAGTTTAAAAAAAAGTTTGTATATTTTTTTAAAGGCTTTCCCCTTTTATCTTCCGGATTGCTAAATGCCTGCTTAAAGGTCTCATGTCATGTCCTGTCAAACATTGCTAATTAATGATACATCAAGTCTGCAACCTTCATCAATCATTCAAGTTGAATTTTGAGATCGATTAAATTCTTCATTCCTGAATTTATAATAATATTCCCTCTATGACGTCACAGATCACGAGACTTGAGGATGATGACGTCACGAGGAGTAGTGAGGCTGAGCCGGAGCTTAATCAGACGAAGTTACGCTGCCTGCAGGTCCCAGGCACCCCACAGTGAGTGGTTTTTTGTTTCCTGGAGGGGCATCTCTCCAGAGCTACTCTCACACACAGCCGTTTTTATCTCTCAAGTTGGGTATTCGCACTATGTAAACTTCAATGATTAACAAACAAATATCTTCACTCGGTCGCTGGCTTCGACTTGAACTTGATGCCTTTACACTCGATGCTGAGATATTATCGAAAATGCAGTGCGTGTAGGCCTAGCACCCGTTGAATCAGGGCATCAATGGTCGGCAAGGGTATTCGGGTTTTTATTTATGTTATTACAAAAAGCCCAATCGCACTCACAGCATGGTGAGGAAATATATCGGCAGTTGCTCATTTCATAATCGCATTGTAATTCTGCTGTGATCATTAACCTGTGATGCAATCTGTTTCACAATAGTGCAATAACCCATGGAGCCATCAACCTTTAATCTCTGCGCCCGTATAAGGGTTTTAATTACAATGCAACCATTAAGAGCCCTGAAACCAAATTTGCATAACACGTCGAGTAATGAAGCAGCGAACGCTTTCCTCTGACAATCGAAGGGTTTAACACGCCAGACAGCTGCAACAGAGGCGAAGTCCATTAAATGCACGTAAAGATCCACGTATTTATGTCCAAAGCGGCGTTTTCACTGTCAATTAAAGTCATTGATTTCGAGAGCAGGTTTAATTGCTGTATGGTTGGCTAACAAACTCGCTACGCGCAAAGTATGGTTGGCGATGTGGATTATCGCTTGTAATTGCGATTGTGATCAAGTTTAATCCTGATGCTAATCTCTACACTTATATATAACATCATCGATTACACGTAGAAAAGTATTAAACGATCAATTGAAACACTTTCCACGTGGGATTCATTTTGGCTCTCTGATAATAGTGTTCGGTCGCGTAAACAGTGTTAAATGCTTGGTGATTGCATAACGTGTTTACACCATTTCCTTAAACAATAGATTTACAGAATATAGAGCATCGTATAATATGAATTGTATCAATTGTCTCGTGGTTGCATGGCTACCATCCAATAACAGCGTTTAATTAATAGATTCGTTTACCAGACGTGTTTGCTTATCATAGATCAAAGGGATTATCGATGGCTGAAACAGATTGTTCACACAACGTTTTAAATTATGCGCCTTGCCATTTGCCAAACGCACACACAATTTAACTCAAATGTAACATTAAAATATGTGAAATTAAATATCCAAACAGAAATAATTCTTGTGATTAAGCGTTGTATCGTTGAAGATCTTTGAAGTTTGGTTACTGGGAAAAGGGAACACGCGCATATTTAATATATGTGGACGTTTACCTGTAGCATATATAGCGAGAGACTGATACATCCAGCCAAACCAAATCATTAGTATGATCAATCTAATCAAGAGTATCATTAACTTAAATCAACTGGTTTTTTTTTTGTTTTTTTTTTTTTTTTTTTTTTTTTCAATTTATTCTACAGATACGAAAGCAAAAACCCAAACTCCTCTCGGGACGCAGTTCTTCCCGAGTACCCCACAGGTAAGTGTATAACACGTGCTTTGCTCTAAATGTAAACAAACGCCATGCCTACTCACGAGCAATCAGCAGTTGGATGTATTTACAGTCGCCATAAATCCGCAGTCACGTGACTATCCTGAGCCCGCTCATCGTCGGCGTTTGAACAAGAAGCGCAAACAAGCTAGCGTCCACTCGGGCGACGCCGTTGCGCGACTCTCGCCAGATGTCGAACTGAGAACGATTAACACCCGAACTCCACTCCTTCCCTTTGCAGGCAAAGTGCGCATGCGTTCTGCTCATATGCGCCGCTGCTGCGTATATACAAGAAGTTACTTTTATTTTTCTCCTCTCTTCGCCTCTCTTCAGCCAAACACAAAAGGCGCTGCCCCCACCCCCTCCCCTGGTGGCTCGATATCAGCCGAGGGGTGAAGCAGGGACAGTTCTTATCAACGGATAAACGCAACGACCCTTCCTCTTATCAACTGCACCAAAAAAAAAATCACTTCTTGAAAAATGATCGAAACACAGCGTTTACAAGACGTAGCCTCGTCAAGTGTTAATCCAATCCACGTAACAAACAAACCGAAAAGAAACTCCGCCCTCTTTTAATTCAGTCTCAATATAGAACCTATTTTTTCCTTTTAATCACCATGATGCATAATTAATCAGACTCACCTTTGACCTTCCAATACGGTCAAAGACCATCACGCACCCCCTCAAAGTGGGCGCTACCGGGTTAATTGCAGCGATTGCACCTAGTTTCAGCTGATGGTCACCTCGCCGCCCTTCGCATGATTCGGGTTGCTCATCCCTTTATGTAACTTTAGATACAAGTGTCGATCATCTCGCGTTCACTGCTCATTTCAGCCTGAGGTGCGAACCAGCAACATGCAACATCGCATGCCGCAGATCACGGCGCGAAATCCGACCGACGCTACTCGATACACTCCTCCAATTAATGTCCCTTCGCACCCCCACCCTCTCCCCCTTTCCCTCCAGCTGATTCTTTTACTTTCGGAGGGGGTTATTTTTTTTTTTTTTTTTTTTTTTTTTTTTTTTTTGCTGACAGAATTTATGTCCTCTTCGAGTTACCCATTTCATGAAACATGTGCGTGGCGCTCATGAAAGGAGGAATTGATTTCGAGAATTCACAGCTCTCGCTCGCTCAAAGCGATGAACATAAATAGTGTGCATTTCGTCCAATGGGACATTGACACGAGGAGTTGTTTAAGTCGATGTACCGCGATTCTTGAACCAGATTTAAAAAAAAGCAATCTTATTGGTAAATAATATTAAAATGACAAACCTGAAATATGGGAGTTACAATTGCACTCTTTGTTTACTTTCAGAGACAGATCCACGGAGACAAGAAGGTCGCTGGGATCTGCCAAGAGAAGGTGAGATTGCACTGCGTGTGACCTCCGCTGACCTCTCGTCGTCGTACCTCACACATGTTTCATTACATGTGTTGTGTACACCGTAGAGAGTGGAGCAATTATTCCCTTCCTCACTTCTTCTGGTCACAGCTTGGCACAGCGGTCACATCTGCCTCTTCTTCCGGGTGTCGTCTGCAACTGGGCCAGGATGGGAAGTCGATGACCTTGACCTTTAATGAAGAAAGTGACATCGAACCCATCCGGTGATTCTTTCGCTTTCGATTTCACTAGAACTTTCAGTTTGAACTTTTTTGCACTTCTCTCTGATGTAAAACAGTCCGTAGTACACCTTACATGCATATTATACATATACTAATAAGGTTGTTTTTTTTTTTTTTTTTTTTAATTATGTGAGTAATACGTAATGCGCATGGGCAGAAAAATCTGAAATATTCATGATCGATAAATATTCTTGGTTGCACGAGATTCGAAACATACGTCCACACATCGAACGATCCACAAGCAAGACATTTTCAATTTCATGCACAAGGATGATTGAATTCAATATTCAATGTTCACTATAACTTTTTTCCCAGTCAATTTTCACGTGCATGCATGTGTGAGCATGGCACCTGCAGAACTCTCGTCAATACACCCTCGTTCCACCTGAGCGTCGATCAGACAGATCGCTCCGGAGATTAATCCTTATCTCTTTCCATCATTGACACTTTTTCATTTCAAAGTCAATAAGTTTGAAATCAGTTGACAGATCTGTGTCGAAACATATGTCTTCCACGCGTCTCCACTTCGCTGAAATCATATGCATCTCAAGGATTTTTCCAATTATCTCAGCAATTTCATCTCCTTCTCCTCCTCCTCTTCTTTCCTTTTCCTTATTTTCTCTTTCCTCTTTTCTTTTCCCTCTTCCCACCTCCTCCTCTTCCTCCTCCCAGCTCCTCCTCCACCTCCTCCTCGTATATTTAAAATAGATGTATATATTGAGCACGTTAGATAGTTGTACTTACATTCCTTCTCTGACATTCCCCCAAAAAAACACATCAGAGCAAATTGCTTTTCTCGGCATTCCTGAACGCTGACCATCAAATGCTTGGCAGGCCAGCAGCACTTGCATTCACGACCGATTCTCCTTAATTACAAGCCCGTTTCTTCCTAATTTTGATTTCTTTTTTTCATCTGCTGAATGCCCTTCATCCTCGTCTGCAGCTGCTTGCATGGTGATTACAGCCCCTCCCCCTTTGTTTCCCAACCCCCGTCTTCCCCTCCTCGTCTCTACCATTGCGGACACGATATTAGATTGAAATTAATAATGATTTGTCATTGCATCGAGTGAAAATGTGGCCATGCATCCGATGATCCTGGTTGTTATTGGTGGCTGCGAGGCCTCATAATTGTCAGCGAGGTGTAATGTAAGAGATGATCTCGTTGTTCCTGTTGCGACGTATTGCCAATTCGCCCAGCTTAATTTGTTTCCCTGGGTAACGATCCAGGCGTCATTGCATCGAAACAAGGCTGTGATCACCACAACACCCCCTTAGATGAAATCTTGGTGCATTATACTGGTGTAGTTTTTTATTTTTTATTTTATTTTTTATCTCCAGTCTCTTCAGATATGCACGTATATACTATTGCATATCCATAAAAAAATTACAACCAAACTTCCTGTCAATGCACTGTCGAACATTTGCAGTCAAATACAGGTGTATAATCTTTGATGGGTCTCCCCAGGTGCAATGCCACTTGGCTGCGACACAACTGCCACTGTCCGTCATGCAAGCAGACGCACAGTGGCCAAAAGTTGTTTGAACCACACGAGTTGCAAGCGTCTTACAAACTGAAGTCAGCTGAGCTTAGAGGTGGGTTGAAATGTTGGTTAAAAATTACACTGACATGTTCTTGCAGGCGAAGAGCTGGTTCTGCGGTGGCATGGAGGGAAAGCTGAGGAGGATCACGAGGGATCGGTCCCCTTGCAGTTCCTTATGCACTCGCTCTACTCTGATGCCAAGATCCAGAAGATGGCTGAAGACAGGACGCCTCTGACTGTAAAGGTGAGGTCACTTATCTACCTGCATGGTTGATTGATTGGACCATATATTAATTGATTGACTCGTTATTCATTTACGGAGCCACCACGGAACCACATTCGCAGCCCCTCGATCGTGCATGGGTTCCCTCCAGGGTATGTCAAATAGAAACCTACATTCAAATTTAATTTTATTGCGGTTTGAGCGCCTGTAATGATGATGATGAGGGGGTGGGCAGGCCCATTCCATTAAGAGCGAGAAGGGGGTTCAGCTATGCCCCATTTTCGCCTCGTCTCACTCTCGTCCATCACTGTCAGCTTTTATTATATGTATATTCTCAACTCGAGCCATTACTAAAAGAAACCGGCGAAACGACTGAGCGACAGACGTCGATTTGATGATGCTCAAGTGATACCCCCTCCGGGCTTCTAATCACCCAGGGGCTGACCCTGTCTGACCTCCAGGGCGGACATAATGGTCAGTGAATCGCTGGCCCCAGGGGTTCCAGAAATCAGAACCCAAATGGTCATTATTAGCCCCATTGTTGACGCTAAAGCGATACACGTGCGGAGTTCTGCGTCGCCTCGGGGGAAACCAAACTTCTTGACTTTCGAACTGGGGTTGTTGGATGAGGGTAGAGGGAAATGGGAAAAGGACCTGACACTGATGAGGAGGAAGCAGGGGTTCGTTGCTTGTCAGGTGATCGGGCAGCAGGAAGCGAATTAGGGCGCAATGACCGACCTAAACATGTCAAATCCTGACACACCCCACCGTCCCCCTTTTCCTGCTCTGATCCCTGTCATCAAAAAGGGAGAAATAATGATACATGTCAGGGGAGCGACATAGAAGGTCACCTGGTTGAAAGTGAGCTCGTTACGCGACACCCATCAGCCATGCGTGCTCTCCCGGTTTCTATGACGTCACATCTGGAGTAGAACCCTTTTTCAATACATCTCAAGGTCGCTGGCTCCAATGGCTGCTGCCCAGTGCTTCTCTATCCGAGGCTGCAGCTCCGACGCAATCTCCTAATGAAAGCATTCCTCCATTCCTTATAATCACGGTGATCAAATGCGTCGCCATCAGACGTCTTAGCTCAAGCAACAAGCCTGCTCCCAGAGAAATCACTGCCCATCAAGGCTCTTGACAAAATTACTTTTTTTTTTCCTCTTCCTCTCAAGCAGCTTTTTCTTCTGCCAGAAGAAAGGGTAGAGAGCCTATAAATTATGTAATGTAGTGATTTCCCTCTCCGCAATCATCGACGTTAATCTGACGTATGTGCTATTTGAATTTAATTCCTTAATGGCACTGAACAACATACACAAGTGCTTCTGCAGCAATTATTATCGGTTGGGGGACCGTTGGGGGACCGTTGGGGGACTGTTGGGGACCGTTGGGGACCATCAGTTATTTACGACACAGGGAGCATAAACCGACCAGAAATCTCAGTGACAGGCGTTGGTGGACAGATGACCTCTTCTGGAGCCCACAGTTTCTGGACAGAGGCCACTCGCTGGTGCTTGACCGTCTGTAGGGGTCGATTTGTTGACAGGTTGCCATGACATCGGCATAAGCTGATCGTGATTGGTGGGCCATTGTGCCGTTTAAACACCGCTGAACGGCGCTGCACTTCTGGTGATATGCATATGAGCATCCCATGAAGATGCCTGATAGTGCCGGGGACAATGCTCGACACTTTATAACGCGCTCTTAATGGTAATTAGTGTTTGTTTTGCTGGCCCCCTTCCCACCCAGTCGATTCCGTATGCAAAACACTGATGCCACGTGACAATGCTCCGCAGACTGGTATCAAGCTGAATTTATTGATTTGTTATTGGCATTGATTATTTATTTACAAATTAATGTATCCATATTATGTGCTGTGAGTGTGATGAAACAATATTTTAATCAGAGCATCTTCCAATTCATCCAATTCACCTGTCTGCTACCTTCGCATTTAGCAATATCAGAGTCAATACCCCCCTCAATGCTTTGTTGACCATCTCTTTTCTTTTCCCTGCAGGGAAGATGTCCTAGTGTCACTTTTGAGGAGATTTCGGAATCTGATGAAGGTCTTTTCAAGTGAGTCCTTAGGATTCGGAGTGTTTGCTTTCATAGTTCCTCCGTGGGCGCGCAGGTTAATAGGAAGCATCTTCTACCTTTGAGCACCTAGTTAATCGTGTGTTTCTTCATTCATCATGTACATAGCTTAAGGTGTTCGGTGCGTGGTTTGATGGCGACACTTGAATGCGCACAGATGATGAAGTGGGCAGAGCTCCCTGACAAATGACATGCCGTGTCACAACCCGCTTTGGCACGCTCATGTTGATTGGTCGAAGGCGCCCAATGGCAGCTGGAGCTCCTATACGCACCTCCGTCTACACACTCCGAACCCTTTGGGCTTGCAATGATGAAAGGGAAAGGAGGGATCTGGCGGAGGAGGGAAAGGGATGTATGAGGTTCCTTGCACCTTGAATGAGACGAATGCATATTCGCCCGTTTCGTCGGCACACAAGAGAAAGTGCTGTTGAGAGATAATAACAGGAACTCGTGGATGGGCGATAATCAAGGAAAACGAGCTTCGCCCTTATGAAGGCCGCGGTGGACACCGCCAAGAAAGCATCGTTGATTGCCTCGAATGCTTTCGAATCAACGACGCGGAAGTCTCTGCCCTGCGACTCAGCGATTAAGCCTTTAAAAGGCGTGCATTCATGTCGGTGTGAAAAACGAGCACGGCTTTCCTCGGGCAGTCAACTGTTCCGTTTGCCTGGCACTCACAGATAACCACCCTGTGCACCAGTAAAGCAAGCTTTTGCTTACATGTAGTAGCTTTAAAACCTGCGGCTACAGGGTGTCCATCAAATCCATCTCTTAACTCTTAACACGATTACAGTCGCGCACTTTCGCAGCAGAAAATCCTCAAAAAAATCAGTCAGATGGAATCTGTCAGAGAGCACTTTTTGGTCGGCATCCCGCCCGAGAAGAGGGAGGAGGAGGAGGAGGAGGTTCTATCCCTACCTCCCCAGACTCCATTAGGATCATGTCTGATCATGCGCACCATTATTCTTGCTTTTTGACTAATGCTCGCATGATTTTTGTTTCAGATGGCTTCACTGCCTCAACGAGTATGGCATGTGTGTGGTGCGTGAGGTTCCCACGAGGGAAGGCATGGTCAAAGAGGTAGGGCAACCCAAAACACACTCCTCCCCCTCCCTCCCAAGCGATACACTACAACCATGGCATCTCTCCCTGTATATATTCCAAATGTACGATCAATTAAATCGCTTACAGTTCCTTGAAAGACGACTGTTTCGCATCAGCTGTAATCAATGCTGCTCACATAAATCGATTTAGTCATCTTAGCCCCAACGTCCATCCTGGTAAAGTCATGTTTATGCAGCCCGAATTGTGAAATTAAAGCCAGAGCCCATAATACAAGTAAATTCATTAGCTTTAATTGACGCCGGAACAAGTCATAAATATCAATTACATGTTTAAACATAACTTTCACGCATTCAATATGAACAACAATTTTCAACAAGGCTAAACCTTGATGCCACATGTACGTATATGTGTGCAGTATATAACACCTCGTCACATACTGGTATTTGAGATATTTATTAGAGATCTTGAACTCAGAATGATGTTGAGAGGTCATATAAAGACACTCTGCATGGCTGGGTGCTCTGAGGAACTGGCGTTCAGCCCGTCACCGAAACAGAATGCCACTTGAACTGTTCCATATCTTGGCCTTTATCGGATTTCGGGTCAAGAGCAAATCGATGGACACCTAAACAGGCTGTGATGACATCGACACAGCTTCCATCCACGGCTAAGTTAGCAACATTTATAGTATACATGTTTTTATATATTGTTACGTCACACGTTTGCGTCACCATGTAATCATGCTAAAAGTCCTTCGCCAGCAGCGGTGCGTGCGCAAGTGAGGATGACGTCATCAGGAAGCCGAAGTCGGTTTTACGGTCGTTGAAATCGAGGACCAATAAAGCACAATCTTAACTTAAGAAACAAATAAAGTGTAATTTATTACATCTTGGTTATTATGGTAATCTTCTGAGGGGCTGGTGCACTCACTACATGCGTGCGATAAGTCGTGCAAATCAACTACCTGGGATTATCTCATCCGTTGACTGATTTACGACCGTGCGATAACAGCCTGTGCAACTTATAATGACGGCTTTAAACTTGCTCTTCATCGTCGAGCGTTTAGCTGCATGTCCCAGTAACAGGTGTTGTCAGTGTAAAGTTTTATGTATATTGATCTCAGGTAGCGTAATTATTTTTCAGGTATGATTGGTGCCGTGATGACTAATTATCACTAATTATAACATTATTGACGCTTATATGTTCCTAACTTTGATATACAATCCCCACACCAACCCCCGGGGCTGCTACGACCCCCTTCCCTTCTCGAGGGTGGGTGGGGGGGGGGAGATGAGCGCATGCCAAATTGAAGTCGTCAGCCGGCGCTCCTCTCCGATGGGCTTAAATGGAGGATCCCGGGATCCGGAGCCGAGCCCCGAGCGCTGCGTCCAAATCAAATCGAACTCCCATCAGCCCCAGTGATCGTCATTCTGCGAGGACGCCAGTTAAGCAGCACAAATCCACTTAAAGCGTCCTCGAGGCCTCTTAACCCAAGGCAGCCCTCTGGAAAAAAAGGCAGAGCGGCTTCCTCAGCGCATGCTGGGTGTGCAAACCAAGCCGCATAATCGTGTCATCGCTAATTCTTCCTCTAATGCCGTGTTTTGATTGCGATTCCATGATGCGCACGTGGCCCTAATGGACACGCATGCGCAGTGCCTCCAAGTGACCGGATGCGGAGGGAAATCGCTGAGCCAGCAGGCGGTGTGGTCACGCATCAATGACTGCAGTCGTTTATCGCTATTGTCTTTATCGATTAACACTAATTGATTGATCGGTGGTTCGGTTGCATGTTGTTGCTAGTTGCGTCAGCTGTCGCTCAGTTGCGTCGTCGTGCGTCAGTCATCAGGAATCAGTGAAGCGGAACAGCGCTGCAACAGCCCTTCTTCTCTCTCCATCTTCATCTTCTTCTTCATCTTAGATGCACATGTGACTTCTTAATGTCTTCCCCATTGCATTGGTCGACAGCGAATAAGTGGCAAGAGTGTAAGGCCAGTTGCAAGCACTTCGTCTGTGCCGCAGCACTTTGCAACATGCAACAGCATAAAAAGCACCAGCACTGCTGTTGCTGCAGGGCGGTGTCTCCTTTGATTCCGTCTGCGGTGGCAGTTCGGTACTCAGAGGCCTAATGAAGAGACCAACATTTCTCTTACGATGTTTGACAATGGGCAGGAGGCCGCCAGCCTATCTGCTGGCCCCATCTCTAATCAGAGCGAGGAGGAAGAGACGCTGCCGGCAGCAGACGACGGTCGACGCCACGCGATGCAGATAAATAATTGATATCGCAATTTTGGGAGGAAAGGAAGGAAAGAGGCGACTGGGCTGTTCGGGTCAGCATCCCCTGGAAGTCCAGATGCAATCTGCTCCTTCCTGGCTGCCTTATCCTCCCTCTGACCTCACGACCCCTAATTGCACCCCTTCCGGTTATAATGCCGTCAACAGTACAACAGAGAAGCAGCCGCCCAGATCCCCTTTTTACTTCCCCTATTGCTTCCGTGGCTCTTCCCTGATCGTGCATCGTAAATCCCGAACTCGCTCTGACAGCTGAATGAAGAAGAACACATATTTTAGAAGGTTGTCGATAGGATCCCTCTAGATATTATTGCACGTCGGTCCCGAGACAAAGGTTTCCGTTGATGCAAGTGAATTGTGGTGATGTTCCGCTGTCAGGCGACCCGGCCATTGAGCCAAATTGTCGAACCTCGACTAAACAATGCAATTTGTTGTCCGCGTCTTCTGCCCGGCGCTCGTGTTTATCTGTCAGTTTTGTGCCAAAGTTTCATAAAGTAAGCCCTTTCTCTCTAGTTTCAAGAAAGGTGCTCTACAATATAGTCTGTACATGTGCTACGTGTGTATACAAGCAGCATATATATGTATTTTAGCGATCGTTTCTCACACCATACAAAAAGTGGCTGCATTTCGACAATAGCAAAAAGGCTTTTAGCAGCGTCGAAAGGGCATTGAGCAGGAACACAAGCACTCGCCAACGTGCAATGAATCATAGCAACACAAGCGACCAAGCCTTTCACATCATCAACGCTTTCTTCTTCCTTGCAAAGGATCCGTGAAACGCGATCAATGCGATGAGAACACCCTCGAAATAGGGGTCAAAACGGTCGACGGCCACAATCCCATAACTGATGAGCTTTTTTTCTCGTTTTCTCCAGGCCGCTGAGAAGATCTGGAGCATCCAGCAGACCATCTATGGCGAGCTCTTCGACGTCGTGTCTACTCCAAAACCCATCAATGTCGCTTACTCGGACGCGAAGCTGGGTTTTCATATGGATTTAGCGTACTACGAATCGCCCCCCGGTCTGCAATTCCTCCACTGCCTCAAGTAGGACGCATTTATTGAGCACTTTGGTGATTTAATCGTAATTTCTACCAATCGGGAATTGAATAAAAACTCAGATGGTATCTCCGAGCATTCGTTCTTTGAGAAAAAGTTTCCTCCAATCGGATCAATCTCGGCCGGCACAAGGCAGCTCAGAGAAAAAAAAATCACAAAAAAAAATTGACCAATGGATCATGATCGTGTCGTTTATTAGCCAATATCTCACTTTTAATTTCCCCCCCCCAAAAAAATGAAATGTGACCGGCGCTTGTGATGGTGTAACTGCTTTTGATAAGCGATTCAATAAGGGCTTTGTCATGCTCTATTTTTTGATGTTTTTAATCATTCGAGCGACTATCTTGAAGTCCGGAACGAGTCTCAGGTCGATCATAAACGTCGGCCGTTACCCTAGCCCACCAACCCCTCCAAATCGAGGGTTTTCGTAGGAATTTTATTGCGGCATAATTTTACGCCATGTCAAAATTCGACGCTGTTGGTCATCAATCAAATTGCGTTATGGGTTGGGGAGGGAGGGGGTTTGGGTGAAGTGAAGCCCTCGTTCTCACTGGGTCGACCCAAACAGCGGTTTGGGAAGCCGTGCAGTAACCGATGCCATACTTGCCCGTGACTCAACCTAGTGAGGTTACGGCTAGGTTCGGAGGATCGGGGAAAGGTTTCGCTTGGGGAAATCGAAATGTGTATGCCCCGGGGGGTGATTGCGAAGCCTGTACAGCCCTGGGTGGAAGCCGGGAGGGTTTGGAAGTGGGCCCATCTGAGAAGATTCCTCGCAGAAAGCGATGGATCCACAGGGGACACTCTCAGAATCAGATATGATCTACGCGAGACATAAAACCAAAGCAAGTGTCGTCCTCAGAAGTGAGAAAAAAGTCGGAAGCGGACCGCTGGGAGTCGTAGCGGCCTTAACAAATGGCTGCGCAATACAATTACGACAATTTCTGCCTTCGCATGAACATGTCATCAGAGCCTCTTGTCAATCATTTCATTTCCCCAGGTTTGACGATTGTGTCGAAGGCGGTGATTCGCTGTTGGTTGACGCCTGGCACGTGGCCGAGCAGCTTAAGACGTCACATCCGGAACACTTTGAAACTCTCGCGAGAGTTCCCGCGACTTTGCAGAAGATTCACTTTGATCGGTGAGAAGTTATTTATTTTCTGTTTATTTTCGCTGATGATGAGGAGGGAAACATTCGATGTCAGTCTTCCTGGGCTAATTTCTATTCATCTTCATTAGCAGGGACAGGCGCTAATCACTACCCTTATGATCATACGGCGTCGTTAGTAATTAATTAACCAAAGCTCAATTTATCACGTGATTTCTGCGCCTCCTGAGCGACATTCGTCTGCCACGTGATTTCTAGGAATCGCTTCTGCTTCCGGTGTGAAGGTCGCCTCCGAAGACGCCGCCTCGACCATCGTAAATCGTCGCATTCAATGCAAACGCGTGGGGACCGTGTATTGTTTTATGTGCCTCCGCGGCCCTCTCTGTTTTTCAATCGTTTACGCTCGGCTAGCGAGGATTTTCCGACTCTTTTCACTTCCCTAACATGGTTATCCTCGGCTCCCTGCTTTCTCCCGGGTTGTTCTTAATCGATAACCAATCGATTTATACTTCTTGCAGGGAGAAGCCCGTCTACATGAAGTACCAGCGGCCGCATATTGCTTGCAATCCACGAGGCGATGTTCGTATTCAATCATTTATATAGAAGAACATGTATTTTTAATTTAACAGGTCATCGCGGTGCACTGGGCGCCATCTTTTGAAGGGCCGTTGTGCGTACCGGAAGTAAGATTTTTCTTTTATGAAAAAAAAAAGGAAAAAGAAAGATCACGTTCTACAATCTGCTGAAATATTAAAAAAAAAACATATTCTTTTGATGTTTTATTCATGGAAAATTCTTTTCTCCAGGAAGATATTGAGCCTTATTATGCCGCTTATCACAAATTTGCTGAAATGATCGAACTTTCCGAAACGAAGGTGAGCGCCATTTTGTATTTTTTTTCCTTCTCGAAAATGATGAATAATAGATTGGCTATTTCGCTTTGATAAGTGCGCCTAATGATCCTTGTGATCAATGTAATGTTTCATGATCTGAGAACAGGTTCAGTTTCGTTTGGAGGAGGGCGATTTGCTGTCATTCAACAACCGCAGGATGCTTCACGCGAGGGACGCCTTTGTGTTGAACGGCGGGATGCGCCACCTACAGGTGCGTTATGATTTCATCCTCATAAAAGCACGTTATGATTGCCATAAACTTGTACGCGCCGCAAACTTAAAAACTTTGAATTCTTCAGCCCTTTCTGCGGATTTTAATCAAAGTTTCCAGCACAATAACAGTATTTAGATAGCTCCGCAGTGGGGTAGCCTCTTCCGCCCTGTTATTACCGGCACGCAGAGAGACTGAGGTCTATTCTCGTGCACATATCAGCTGTCCAGTTTCCACGCTCTGATCACTACACCGACATCGGTCGTTAATCATTTTTCGCTGACAGGGCGTGATTTATGCATGAAAAGCAACTCTCCTCTAACTCCAGCTCTCCTCTATTTCACCTGCCAGTTTCGCCCGTGAAAAATGACGCCCGGTCTGACCTTTGACCTACAGCGCTGTTAAGTTCATGATCACGCTAATTCCTCGCCCTGATCAAAATACTTCTACTGGACATCTTCTCCCGTGGGATCCAATCATCTACGTCAGGTGCGAGTGTCCGCTCAAATCGACGCCATCTCTGCGCGCTCAAGTTTGCGCACAGTGTAACCTAAAATGGGATGACGGGAGTCAAGCATGCAGGATTTAAAATGATGATGATGACGATAGGAAATACGAAATTGAAACTTATATGAGGCAGCACAACGAGAAGAATGAAGACTTAATGAACACGAGAGGCATTCAACTGAATCGATTGCATATCATTATATCAGTTCTTTCTTTCTTTTTCGTCCGAGTGAGCTGTCAGTTTCGTCCCTCCTTTGGACCGCGACCCTCGCGACGGGGTTATCAGAGCGAATGTCCGCCGAATCCGACTCAGAAAGCGAATCAAAGCGAATTAAAAGCGTTTATGTCACATCTCCGATAGCATCATTCGATTCCACAAGCCCCGCCCACCTGTCAATCAAATATGGGGGTGAGATAACATCGACTGAGAATAAGAACGAACAGTATCAATTACGTCGTCTTGTTTGTATTATCTAGCGGCCATTAATCACGTGACTGTCACAAGAAGCGCTCCGCCAGTAATTCCAAATCGAGTTTCTCATGTAAGCTGCCCATTGCGGGTTTGTGTAATTGGAGTCTCCGACAGCGGTCAGCCTCCTCTTGACCTCACATGCATAGACGCAAAAGTTAGCTAACAACCGCTGCTTTAAATATTTCAAATGTTGAGGTCCGCTGAATTTGTGAAATTGTAATGTGGTGTTGCGTTGAGGAACCATATCACGCATCTGTGTTTGATCTTGTGTGTGGTTGCATCGACCGGCTCATTACCTCCGACTACGGTACATTAGCCAATCGACAACTGCTCGAAACTTTTGCCATTCTTCCTTGTTAATATTGATTATTTTGAAAATGCAAATGTACCCCAATTAAATCATTTATTCCACTCATTTTACTTTGATTCAATGTCTAATAATGATATAAGCATTGGAGAAACCACCAATGAACTCTGCCTTATGCGAGGACAACACTACAAATAATTTGTTCATTATAAATGAAACGAATGATTTTATTGATCTACTCTCTTTAGGCTGATTGAATCTTATTTTTGACTTGCGTGTATTATTTCTGTTTTGTTATGTTCTTTTTCTGTTGTTTACAAACTGTAACACACATGTTGCGAAATAATTGATGTACATATATTATGTAATGCTGATGATTTTTTTTTTTTTTTTTTATCGCCAAGCCCCCATCGATGATTTGACATTCGAAGTGCTCAACTTTGAAGCCTGCACACCAACCTCTGTGTTTACACTCGCATGCTATATTCCGCAGGGCTGCTACGTGAATATTGACGAGTTCCAAAGCCGGGTCGAGGTGATCAAGCGGCGAATTGGCTCAGAAAAACTCACTCGACGAGTCATGAACGCATGCTGGTCGTAGCCATGGCAACACCCTGTAGCCATGGCAACGCGCATCAGGACGACGGGGAAGTCCAACTTCAAGAATACGCAATCAACTATTATTATTAGAGCCTAAGTAGGGTAAAGAAGTTACGCAGCTGCTTCGCATGTCATTACTATTAAATGTGTGCTAGCTGCACTAAGATAATTATAGTCGCATTTCAAACAGCTTCCAGTTGAGTTTTGCATTTACGATTGTTCTGCCATTCAACGCAAGATTTTTGTTGGCCATTAAACAATGTTACATCCAATTGAAATGCTTGTTTTGTTTGGTGTAAATGTCATCCACGCACAGTTGTTCATTGCACAGATAAGTTGTTCAGGAAATGGAGAGATTGGCGTTTGATTAAGCAGTCTGAACAAAACGCTTACTATTTAAAATAAAATAAAAATTCAGGCGAATGGATTCAAATGACGAGTGATCAATTATATACAACACAGTGATAGCATTTTAACTATAAATAATGCACTGATACAAAGTAATATTAAGAAGAACATCTCAATAAATCATGTTACACAGAGGCTGGCGTTTACATTTAAAATATGCCTGGATTATATTCTGAAACCATTGAATTCAGCTGTTTAATACAATTGATTGATGCGACGGACGATTAAATGTATGCGAAATGAGGAGAAATACGGAATCTCATCTCAACGCAGCATAAACAGATTGCATAATTTCCAACATATACAAATACTGGTATCCTGAGGTTGTGAGGCTGCTCTCTTCATGCAATAATGCAGATGCGGAGATTACGTTGAATACCCGAATGCGATCAGCCAGTTTTTTTTACGAGTGCTTTGTGGAAACGTGGAAAGATTTAGAGACCGTTATGATTTCTTTGAAGTCTGTTATGATCTGTAAAGTACCGTTATGATTTTCTCAATCGTGGTCTTGAACTTTATGATGCGTTATGATTATACTGGAAGAGGTTATGGATATGGCTGATTCCTCCATAATCCATACATGTACAGGTGATCATTCCTTTTTTGCTCGATTTTGCCGCCAAAAGAGCGAACCTGCATGACGTCATTATTAATGTGCAAAATTGTATGAAGCCACGACTAATTTATACACTTTATTCCATCATCCATGCATATAAAAATGATAAAGCGCTATTTATATAATCATGTTATTTCATAACAAGGGAGGTCCTCCTTTAACTAGAATTCAGCTTTTTAAAAGAAAGTCAACAATAATTTGTAATAAGGAAAGAGACAAATATAGCAAAATAAAAAGATACCTTGTTTAATACTTTAAAACAGAAATATCAATACAGCACCAGCAAAACGAACAAAAGATAAAAAAAAAAAAAAAAACAAAAAAAAAAACAAAAAAAAAAACACCAACAACAACACCAACAGCATGAAGCGCTACCCCTTTGTCATTTTGACCATCTGAGAAACAAACACACAATTACACACAAAATCAATGATTTACCCTGATCAGTGATGAATATACGAGGGTTGTTCGAAAAGTTCTCGGCCTATCATAGAACGCGAAGTACTAGAGACGTGAAATTTGGACGTTGAATAGAACAACTATTCACCAGATCACACATAGCTTTAGTATTTCCCTGGTGTAATTATTTTTTAATTCAGCGCACTTCTACCGATATCCCTGTTAAAGGCTCATTTTGGATGTCAATCGATTGATTTGTGGGCCTCTCATAACACTTTCTCGCAACATCTGATCGATGCTTTAAATTGAGTACACTTCCTGTATATAGGCTCTGATGTGATGGAAATTCAATGGAATTCTGTCAACAACAAAAATGTAAATACCACGAAACTTGCGCTCGCAAAGGTGCATGAAAAATACCCGCCCATTTAATGAAATGGCCACGCAGCCATTAATAATAAGTACTTCGCCACATGTGTTGAATATTTGTATTATGTGGAATAGATATATACCTAAGGTTGGTGCCTTAATATTTTGCTTTACTGATCATTTAGGTTGTCATATGCCCGTATACATGTGTGTCATAATTTTGACTGTACCCGTATATTTATGCACAATTCTGGATCATTATATCACTCTACTTTAATGATTTTATGATACATATTTAGATTCCTAACATGATACTTTGATATCTCACTAAACTTGACTAAAGGAATAAATTATGCTCTTTCACTTTCAGAGATATAAAATATTGAGTCCAACTCATCTTGTTACTTAAAGTTTTGCTGGAACGTAAAAATACCATAAACAGATTGTGGGAAATGTGTTTGCCGGACAGTTAGGCCTACTTTGGATGGATGCATTGACTTTCTGGAAAATTCAGTGTTCGCAATTTTCATCCGAACAGCTAACCTATACATACATGTATTAAAATTCAAATTTCGATCTTCTGTGATAGCGCGTTCTTTTTAAGGCCGAGAGCTTTTCGAACAACCCTCGTATTAGGTAGGCCTACAATTACTGTACACGTATCAAGGGGCTGTAGTTAATCAATACATGTTTAAAATTTGCATGTTCATCTAGAGTTTCTAAATGTTATTGAGGTCAACTATGCAACAATTAGGAGAAGGCATGACTGCTGTTTCAGTCTCGGACTTTCACGACCACATGGGGTCGGTCGTGACCAGTGAGTGACAGGTGAGCTGGTCATTTCACCCGATTTTAAATGCATAAATTAATATGGCTAATATGGGTATTAATTAGCAATATTGTGCTAAGATATTATGCAGTATGTAATATAAATAATATTAAAAAATACACGTATTTCTGACGAAACCTTTTTTTTTACGAGATTTATTTTGGGCAATGACGAATACTGACCCCATTTAATGAAAGTACATGATATTACAGTAGTGAAAACGGCATAAGTCGCCCTGAAATAAGAGAAATTATATGCAGTTATCTGAGGAATGTACATACATGTGCAGTGAACGTGTTCCGGTGTTAGCAACCATCTACACAACGATAGTGCGCTTGTTGCTTTGATGCGTTCACTGAAAGGAAGGGAGAACTGGTTAAAAATGGACTTAGAGTCGTTATTTGATGCACCAAAAATGATTCCTATGCCTGGCCTACACAAGGCATATCATCGCTAACGATTTCGAGGGAGATATATTGCTAATTAGGCATGACGTCAGAGGCTGTGATGAAACACCGAGTTCCCCATCTTTTACAATGGACCTCGTTATATCAGCGTGTCCTGCGATTAAACCCCTGGATATTTTTTTATTTTCTTTTCTGAAATAGATAGAATAATAATTTTGCCACCAGTCAGGCACACAAAAAAAATATATTTTTCGCTATTTTTCTTATTTTAACAAGCGATTTTCTAGGACACCTACCATGGTTTCTCATCCTGAAACAGTAAAAAGGTCAGCTAGAGTGCACCACGCATGCGCAATACTGACGCTTTCGTTTCGTAAACAACAAAGATGTCCTTTTATGGCGAAGATGCTCTGCTCTCATTGGCTGGAATCGATAGCTTCACGAGGGCAACGGGACCAATCACGGCAAGCCGTCAGCTGACGTTTGCCTCCTATACTTTGCAATGGAAGCCATTCTCCCATAGGCGTAATGCTAACCCCGATAATCGGAATGCATTATTTCCTTACGCTTGCATCCAGGCATGGTGTTTTTGGCACGGAATGCTATCAATTGGTGCTATGAATCAATATAACATCACTTAAAATTTTGTTCCCCATCCCTTGAAGTTTTCATGGTTTGCCCGCTCAAGTCATGAGTCAAGTAGTTCTCTCTCCGCTCCGTCTCCACTTTGGAACAGAGAACGCCAATGTACATTCCTGCATTATGCATTTCTTCGTTGAATTCGTAATGCACTGAGAGATCAGGTCAGGTCAAAAGATTTAAGTCCTTTTATATCAGGACTCTGTAGAATAACGTGATTGGCCTCGGAGCAAGAGGTTAAATAATGAGTAAATACTAAATAGAGTGAGATAACGAAAAATAAGATATCTAAATCATATAAGGAGATAACAAACAAAATAAACATAACGATAAACTTAAAGATAAACTTTAAAAATATAGGTAAACGGAGCAACAAAGGTAAATAATAGAACAAAACAAAATAAATAAATTGCACTGACGCTTAAAACCCATAACGGCAGAAACCCGAACGGCA
>KB309537.1:109065-119184 GCA_000328365.1 Capitella teleta
CAAATTACCTTGTGATAATTATGCTGATGCTTTAACATTAGTTGAACACGACTAACTTCAATCTACATGCACATGGTGTACTTGTACATAATTATATCATATCAATAGCCTAATCAATATTTTGGTGTAGGAATTATGCGAATCGTGGAACAGAACAGGTCTGTTATCCCTTTTTCTCATTTACACAGCACGAAAAAGGAGTTCTTCGGAAGAAAATATTCCGAACATGGTCCAATCGAGTTCAAAATGACAGCTGTCAAACGCACAACACGTGCTAAAGTTTACACTTTGCGTATGGATATTGCCTAATTTTGAGTGCATGAAAGGAATCAAATTTCATAAAATTAATACAATGTGTCTAATCATAAAAATATATTATCAGTTTTTCAAATACGCATTAATAACATTTAAATGTCGAATTACATTTGAAACACGAGCACAAATGTTGGACTATTTTCTTTCGCGTGCTCACTTCCCTCTTCAAAATTGAAGATGAGTTCCACGATCTACGAGACAGACTGGTGCTGTGGCGTCGTCTGCTCGTTAGACAATGTCCCAGAGTGGTCATTATAGACAGGTTTTACTAGTTGTTATTTTTGGAGTCGATTTTACTAAATTTTAAATCATGTGGAATACATAGACTTACTTTTGAACAAAAAGACAATCAGAGACGTGGAAAGGATTTTTTTGGGGGAGTAATAGTCAATAATTAGAGGAGTAAAGAAGAAAGAAGAAAACGAACAAAACAAGGAACAGATTTGAAATCATAATGCTCTCAGAATGAAAATCATAACGTTCTATGTAAGCAAATGAGTAACAATTACATGCGCAAGTACAAGATGGCGGGGTTTCGCAACGCCTCTGGATTTTTTATAACTTTTTATAATCTGAAGACAAGTCCTGATACAAAAGGACTATAGTATTGTGAACTGAACTGAACTGAAACGAAAGACTTTTTCAGTGAACGTGTGGACTGGGTGTGTACTGGTGTATAAGGTGGGCGGATCATTAGGCATAAATGGGACAAAAGTGCACGCAAGAAAGACTAATGAGTGGGGCCTATAAACACAGGTTGGGTAATTAATTGACCTAAATAATCGCTGACGCCGCTCGGGGAAACCCATGACAAAGCCATCATTATGGAATGAATTTTTGATAGCGGATAACTGCAATGGATGTTGGACGCGTAATCAGTGTAATTTATTGGATTTTGTGACCTTGTCGACTTTTTTGAGATTAGATAACAGCAAAGTATTTATTTGGCATATCATTACATTGTACAAGCATCGAGGACCAAGAGTTCACGAAACATTAGAGATAGGCCATTTTAAAATTAAACTATTTTTATGAATTATTTATTAATGATTAGAAGGAGGGCATGGGGTGTGCTAGTTCGCATTATCAATCGCGGGACCCATGAAGAAGCTTCGCTTGTGAGGCTGCCCTTCGATGTCCATTCTCGAAGCACTATATTTCAGCCCTGTATTCCTAAATGCATATATTCTAGTACCAGCAATCAACCGTTCTACATACTAGTACTGTGTTTCATACTTGACACATGTTTCAAGTGTTTTCGATCGTTTTTGCAGAGGTGAAAAACACCTTATCAAGTTAGCATGTAGGGTGTTCAATCCACTGATATACATTTTATGATAAATACCTTGATTACTGCTATAATTACAACAATTAATACTTGTGATGTAATTCGCGGCTGTCCTACGATCGATCCTAAATTATATATACAGTCGGGACTACCACAATCATATATTATAGCCGCGCGTTAACGTTAATCTTCTTGGTGTAAATGTGTTGAGTCGAATCGCGGCCAGGATGTCCATCTCATCCATGATCGGTGAGGATCTCCACACGCTCGTTTCATTTACGAATCACATTTTAATAGAATACACGACTCAGTTTTGAGTGACAAGGCGGCGACTTGGAATTGGGTTGAACGAATTTCACGAATTTTCCCTGCCAATAAGAGCCGAACATTTCCTCGGATCTGTTTGTAGAACAGGGAACGTACACATTCCCCCATCGCATCATCGTCGGAATACCTTCGCACAGAAGATATATTTTTGTATAATTACTAGTATATCTGTACTTTTTGTGAACTTTCTGGCAAAGTTGGCCAATTTAACATGGATGAGCGCAAAGACTCTCTATTAAGATAATTAATAACAATAGCAGAAGACCGGAAGTTATTAACACTCGACCAGCCACTTAGCGTGCGTTGCGTAACTGTTTATGCTGGCGCCTATGAGAGCGGCGCGTCCATCTTAATAGAGAGTCTTTGGATGAGCGTCATTGTCCAACGAGCAGACGACGACCTCACCACCAGTGTGCGAACTGGCAGTGGGATGAACGTGTCTGCGGCTGTCTTAATGTGAAGGCGATCGTCCAAATCATAACGCACCCCTGTTGTGGTAAGAGGACATATTATACGAGACTGTGCGTGCAGGCCCCCTATATGGAGTTGGCAAGTTAGACGAAATTCTCTCAACTGAATCCATATAATTATCATGCACTATGATGAAGTTAGCATATCGTGTGTAAATAACTTACAAACGTACAAACAAGCTTATACTTGCAATTCGATCAGCAGTCATTTCCTATGTGATTTCGTCTGAAGTGTCCCCTGTTTATGGAAATAATTACGTCAGCATGAAAACGTGACGTAAATACAATTTTCATAAATTTACCACTATCCATAAATAAATTGGCTGTTTGCCAAGCTGGCCTCGCTGACGTAATCTGACGGAGCGCTAAAAACAAACCAACGTGCCGCAGCTGTTTCTATTTGTTGACCTTCACATTGGCCACGTGGGTGTGTTTCAACGCTGAGCGCTGATTGGCTATTGGTTCAGGATGGATTTTACACTCGCCAATCAGCGTTGCTGAAAGAACAGGGCGTGTGCATATTCAGGAATAAATTATGCATGCTTGATGCAATACACATCTTCCAAACATTGGCCGATGTACAGACTGTCCGTAACTGAGAGATGAACCACGATTTTGTCGGTGAATACCGATTTACAGCGTTTTTCTCTTCGGAGGTAGGATATCATACTTATTATTCTGCTTTCTGATTAGATTTTGGCGTCCGACAATCGTCGGTGAGTCCTCATCGCCTAATTTTCTCTGTGACATATCAGCTGTGGTAATCATAATGCGCCGCCGCCATGTTGTTGCAAATGTGCCGAAGACGAAAGAGAATCGCTCTTTTTAAGGCTATCTACTGATTCTTCAGACGTAAGCAATATATCCACCCTGTCTCAATCCTATATTGTTGATTTCCCTGATGTCTTTAGTAGTTGTCACCTTCCTTACAGGGCTTATTATTGATGAACAGGGCTTAATATTGACGAACAATATGAACTATTAGTTACTAGTATTTCAATCTATGAGCTGTATAATCAGCATATAAGCCAATACTAACCATATGGATCATAATGGAATGAAAAAGAGCGGCTCCTTCTCCCTTATCTCTGGCCCTGTCCCGCAGGCCATGACCCGGTTCTTTTGTATGAGGTTTTGAATGAGGTCATCTGCCTTTCTCCCACAGTTAACCTCATTGAAACTAACATTAATAATTATATATGTGTGTATGATGTATATTAAATAGTATATGCCTGTAAGTCAATTACTCAAATAATTTGATTAGACAATTCAGGGTGGCACCGAATAATATAGTTCTTAACTCAGTTCAGTATCTTAGTATGAGTAAAGGATTGTTGTCAATATACACGATACACCTGTGTGTGAGTGTAATTATGATGAATCATGTATATTTTAATGATATGTATTCAATTGCCTTTGGGCCATAACTGCACAACCACAAAAGGCATCAGTCACTGTGCTGAATGTGCTCATGCAGCAGCATTCAAGTGTGAATTCAGCTGACTTCAATTCACGTTGAATTCATGCAGATTGATGTAAACATCCTATTTCGACCGAATCGGCTCAATTCTTTATGTTGATTAAAAGCATTCATATGAACTGTTCATTTTTATAAATTTGTGAGAATAGTTTATGAAGTCGTGAATCTCTTAGCAAGCGACCCTTATTGGCTGAATGCCCATAAATATGTTGACATTTTCTTTCCTCCCAGGCATTGCTTTTACAAGATTGTTGTGCATACAATTGACATTTCTCGTTCTCTGGCTTAGCAAAGCTGAATTAACATAATTGTGCATTTGAAATTATGAATGTTGATTGAATAAATAAAAAGGGAAAAATGTGGTATCAGACAAGTAGGTCATTGAGTGGGGGTATGTTGCACTGTTGCTTCAACAGTCTTATTGACTTTTGTCAGGGAAAAATAGGGTCGCTGCCTTTGAACAGTTCACAGTGACATTAATTTTTCACTCGGTTGACATGGTGAGCGCGTTGTCATGGCAATACTGAATGGTGTATCCTGCTATGACAGTGTTACACTGGTAGCTTGATGCATAGAACTACTTGAATGCTGATTGGGGTCACGTGGCCGGTCAGAATTGAAGCCAGATTTAAGGGGAACTTTTTGTTGAAAATCGAGACATCGCGATCAGAACAGCTCAATTGAAACTCGACATGCGGGTGCTTTATATTATATATATTCCCCTTAAATTCATAGCGACTGTGAATAGGCGCTTTAACATTACACAGTCATTCTAGTTACTCCTTTATACTTCAATGGCATGGTGGCATACGAACATGTATAAACCCATACGGAGGTATTTATTACTAGTAGCTTATACCTGCGGTTTTCCTCGAATGCTGGCTTATATTATGTAATAATCTCACAGACCTCATTGAGCAACGTGTTGACTGTAATAATATATCATTGCATGGACGTGTTGCTTTAGGTATACTGTTGACGGTGTTAACCAGTACTTGATACTGATTGGCTGATATTGTTCTCACTACTTGTACTCTGGACTGGTGTCAATCGCGCAATCGATCTACTTATTATGATCTGCAAAACAGAGGTTACTTGGAGGGTGTGCAGTACTTTGAAGTTTGGATGTCATTATCTGGAGGACTGCTGGCATGCTATGTATCTGTGCTTGCAGATGCTTTTTGAAAGTGATGCGTTATGATTTCGTGCGTTATGATTTCCCCTACGGTTAGTTCGTTGTTGGGTTTGTGTACATTGCGTACAAATTTAATTATTACATAATACCCCTGAGCCTATGCTTTAGATGTATTGTATGCTTAGATATTCCAGCGCATTTTATTTTGCGCTTTCTGCTCCGTCATTCATTCATGCTGAATGTGCCTGGATGGAATTATGTCATTGATGTTGGTCGAAGCTGAATTATTTGTTCACGGATGTGGTTGTCTGGCGCTTCGGTGAGGGGAAAAAATAAGCAGTATCCGCCCTTGGATCTATTTCAGACTTTAGTTGAATATAAACCAATAGTCAACAGTGCTGTCTTACTTTCTGTTCTCTCAGCCATGTGGGTCACTAAGTGCGTTGCTATGGTTACGACCTCATCAACATTGATGTTTATTACGCGATTCTAGTTCCCGCAAAACAGCTGATCAAGTGAGTTGTCGATGGTGGCGTGAGTATTCAATTGGCTCATGAAAAAATCCGATCGATATATTCACATGAGGTGTTTGTTTACCAATAAAGCGATGTCTGTTCGGGATCGCGGCCGACGCTTCGACTGAGCGTATTATTTTTCCGTATTCGTTGCGTAATGTTGAATTGATGTAACACGATAGCGCGTGATGTTTTGTCAATATTGTGCTTGGATATTTCGTCACCGGTGCATTGATCGGCGGGCGGAGTCTGAACACACGGTCCGCTGGCTCTGAAGGTGAAGGTCGCGGGTTGTTTTGAAGGGCGATGGCCGGATTTAGCTGCGCATCTCTCTCGATCACAAACCCTCTATGCTCACCGAACCATTTGCACTTTGCTCTGAATGATGGATGTTCGCTTCGGTCTCCTGCGCCCTCGTTTTCTCTGGGTTCACGAAGACCCGGCTCAGTTGCCAGATTTAGACTATTTCTGCAGCAGCCCATCTCTACGAAGTTACCCTTGAAAGAGAATGTCAAGGTCATTGCTGGTAGGTAGCGCTTGCGTCTGAAGCACCAGTCAGCTGTTGAAGAAGAAGAATCGGCTTCAACAAGAAGAGGAAAATACCCTAGCTAGGCTCCTCTTTGTGCAATTCCTCCGTCTCCTCCGATCTGAAACATTGCTAGATCTTGCTCTGTGTGACACTGTGGATGATAGGATTGTGTTGACTGAATTGAGTGGAGTCAGAAGCGAAGGTTGTTGATGCATCAGGGGCGTCCTTACTGCGCCTTCTTCTTCTCTCATTTCTCAGATCAAAAGGTGATTAATACGTCTCATCAATTATATAGTTTCATTCGAATCTGCTGCGTGGATTCTCTTATCATCTGACCGCATTTGGATGGTTGATTCCTGAGGTCATATCGGGATACGCCTCTGTTCTTCAGTTTCATTTGGAGGCTGTGTTTTCAATATATTCAGCATGTAGGTCACCGTGACCTAAATGCTGAAAGTTTATCCTATTTAATAACACAACCGAGCGACAGGTGTTCAGTTTTCTTTTTTACTGCAATATTATAATTATGTATTGCATTAATGCATTATTGCATATGCGTTTCGCACATGTGATTTGGCTGATGTTCATTGAATCGGATGACTTGAGCCACTGCCATGCGACGCATATGAGTTGCTGCGGCCTCTGCAATTAGCTCCATGTACGGTCGTTGTGTGGATCCACTCACTAATGATGCAAGGGCATTGACCTCGTGGCTTCCTCACATGTAGTCTTGGCGTCTGTTCAAGTCGGTACACAGCTGAATGACACATATTAATAGATGTATTATGTAAGCTTTTACGATTTGCAAAACTGAAAAATATTGTGGGTTTTTTTCAACTCACTTGGAAATATTAAATCTCCAATATTTTATTATACATGTATTTAAGTGAACGTCGTATATCGCCATTAAGAGGTCAACCTTAAACTAAAATTTCTAGAAACACATGGAGAGGTGGCTCAGAGATAAAAAAAAATAAATAAATAAATAAATAAATAAATAAATAAATAAATAAATAAATAAATAATAAAAATCAAGTTCACTTTTGTATTTGTGTTCATCCAAGTTGTTTAAGTGCATTCCATGATTTTCATCCCATGCTGACTCAGAATGATCTATTATCATTTTTCATTGGTACTTTGCATCATGCAGCCACTTAATACCGCTAAAGTAATTATCGCGGTAATTATTGTTATCGCGATAAATTCATGAAGATGATCATGCCATTATTTTAAAATGATCGCCCAAATGTTTGCTTTTGCAGACGGATGGCTGCTGTGCTGACGGCGCTGCTCTTCGCTGGAGTCCTAAGCAGCAGCATCTCGTGCACAGCCACGGTCGCCTCCAGACCCACCTGCTCCACGACCAGTAGAGCTGCCTTAGCACTGGCCGCCTCCTCATCCGCGGACATCTTCCTTTGACGGCAGCCCTCTGCATGTGATAACCTCTTCCATGAGCCATTTTAATCTTCTTGCCATTTCTGTTGTTGTGAAAGTTTTCTCTCAGGAATTCTGTTAGGTTAGTTGGCCTTTGTTTTACTCTATGAGTAGCAATGTTTATTATAAGTAGCAATGTTTATATTACAAAACTTACATTTCCTTGTTCTGATTTAACTCTGATGTTGATGGTTTTCTGTTTCAGTTGTGCTTTTCTTGGTCACAGATTGGATCAAGTTTCTTGTTCATCAAAAGGTAAACACTCGTTTCCCTCTTAATATCGCCATTGTCTGATCTGTTGTTGACCTGCGCTGTTTGTTGCAGGGATCCACGATCGCTGATTCAATGATTGAGGTCCTCGTCAGTGAAGTTGACATGTGTCCCCACGAAGACCCCCTGAAGGAGCAGCCCAAGCAGGGCACGCAGGAGGGCCTGGCTCCCGTGTCGCGCCTCAGAGCAGACTCGGACGCCAAGAGCCACAAGAGCCACCGCAGTCGTTGCAGCAGCGAGTATTCGTGTCACTCGGTTGATCACGAGAAAGGCACTCAGAGGGAGGTCTTCTTCGGCAGCGACTCTCGCTTTGAGGAGGAGAAGAAGCGACTGTTGGACCGCGTGCAGGCGGATGAAGACATCTGGGTGGGAGACTGCGACTGCAAGACGCAGCTGGTGGATAGGATCAGCGGAGGCTCCTTCGGAGAGGTTTACCTCGGCAAGCTGAAGGACGGAGGTCACGAGGTGGCGGTTAAACTGGAGCCGCGCAACCTGAGCACGCAGTACCTGCTGCATGAGGGAAGCGTGTACAGGAAGCTTGAGAACGGACCGGGCATTCCACGTGTGTACTGGTACGGCCTGCATGGCTCGGATTATTCCGTCATGGTCATGGACCTGTTAGGCCCCACAGTGCAGCACCTATTTGCCAAATGTGGTTTCAAGCTGACCTTGAAGACAGTTCTCCAGTTGGTTGATCAGATGCTGACCATCATTCAACACGTGCACGCCAACAACTTTGTGCACCGCGATATCAGCCCCAGTAACTTCATGATGGGGTTAGGCGAGAACAGCGGCCAAGTGTACCTCATAGATTTCGGCCACGCACGCAAACTGACCACCGGCTTCATCCCTGGCCGCATGATGTCCAGCAGTGTGAGGCGTCCCATGGTCGGAACTCCACGATTCGCCAGCATCTTCACCCACATGGGGAGGGAGGAGTCTCGGCGCGATGACCTTGAGTCGCTCGGCTTCATCTGGATCTACCTGCTGAAGGGCCGTCTCCCCTGGCAGGGCGTGCGCTGCTCTTCGCATGCTGAAAAACTGGCGGAGATCGCACGCAGGAAACTGAACACTCCGCTCGAAGAGCTGTGCGAGGGGCTGCCCAAGGAGTTTGCGGAATATCTGCATTTTGTGCGGCATCTGAAGCAGCACGACGTCCCTGATTATAACCAGATCAGGGCTTTCTTCCGAGGGTTAGCCGTGAAAGAGGGAATTGAATATGACAACGCTTTTGATTGGAAGCTTACTCGACCGGATGGGCCTGCCTAAGGGGCTTGTTTTGTGCAGTGTGTATTATGCCACGTATGCTTGTTGCGGAAGGGATTAGCTGACATTCGACTCTGATTCACATGTACAAATGTGTGTTTGCGTAAGATGCTTGTAGTTCATGCCACTTCCATCACTTGATTGGATTACCTTGTTAAAAGTGAGATTACAAGTTCAATTCTTTTTGTTGATTGATCTCACTGTGTTTTCCGCATTAATTATAATAATATAATCGGTAATTTATGTAACTCTAGATTGCTTTCATAACCGTTACATCGCTGGATTGTTATTTTTCTCATCTTACGTTAATTGTTCTTTTTGTTTAGTGCAAATAACTTCCTTTTTTTACATCCATGTCAGAAACATTCTATTCTGCTTGTGTTTTTCATTTTTGCCTGTTCAGATTTTGTCTTTTTCTAGAAAAAAAGAAGCAAAACGTGTTCATTTTGTTTTTAGAATAGGGACTAATTGAGATATTTTTTATCAATTACACTTTGTATATAGCTGCATAAGGGAATGTCTGCATTGAATGCCATCATTATTTGTGTTTAAATAAATACGGGGTGGTCAGAATTATAATTTTTCAGTTCTTGTCCTGGAAGATATGACCACGAATATGGCATCTATTTATGCATGGCTCTTATCTGTGAAAAATATTATTATTATTTGGAAAGAAATTATTTTATTTACAAAATTTTTGTTGATGAATAAATCGACGTATTCTGTTCATCTATTATTACAGTTTAAAGCTGTGTTATTTTTGACCTTCAGACAACTTCTTTATTTAGAACTTACTTGCCAGTTATACAAGGTGAATGTCAGCAATTACATAATGGGATCTGGCTTCAAATAGTCCATTCTTGGAGTTATGGTTATGTCATTTCGTCCGCAAGTCTCGAGTAATCTCAAGTGCACTTCGACCTTTTACCAGAGTTATGGATTTCGTCTTGATACGAATTCAGGAGAAGGAAGTCGACGGTTGTAACGTTGAAATTAGGATCAGATTTAGATTTAATGTTAAAGAAGACGGTTAATTGAGAACTGCATTAAGCACATAGCACACTAGGCGTAGATAATAGTAAGAGGGGAG
>KB309537.1:130683-142446 GCA_000328365.1 Capitella teleta
TCAGCTGATGGCTTGGTTTGGCTGATGGCTGATTGGTTCCGTTCCCCTCGTGAAGCTATCAATTTCAGCCAATCAGAGCAGAGCATCTTCGCCATAAAAGGACATCTTTGTTGTTTACGAAACGAAAGCGCATGCGTGGTGAACTCTGGCTGACCTTTTTACTGTTTCAGGATGAGAAACATGGTAGGTGTCCTAGAAAATCGCTTGTTAAAATAAGAAAAATAGCGAAAAATATTTTTTTTTTCGCGCCTGACTGGTGGCAAAATGATTATTCTATCTATTTCCGAAAAGAAAATAAAAAAATATCCAGGGGTTTAGTCGCAGGACACGCTGATATGACGAGGCCCATTGTAACAGATGGGGAACTCGGTGTTTCATCACAGCTCCTGACGTCACGCCTAATTAGCAATATATCTCCCGCGAAATCGTTAGCGAGGATATTCCTTGTGTGGGCCAGGCATAGGAATCATTTTTGGTGCATCAAATAACGACTCAAAGTCAATTTTTAACCAGTTCTCCCTCCCTTTAAGTACTCACGTCACCTCCGTGCACAGATTCATAGCTGGTGACATCTTGCACAAACGCGTCTCCTTTGTGCAGCCGAACGAAGCTACAATGTGGGCTGCGCTTGGCGTGCTCCGTCCATGGCTCGTCGCGCGGTTTCCAATCTTGTACAAGACAACCGCAAAAGAAGCATTCTATTTTGTCAGCCTGGCCTACAAAAGAAAGCCGTGATTACGACAGAGCAAAGATAACTTGCTTACCATTGCAGAAGAAACCAGCAGCTGCTAGATCGGCAGGGGTCAGGTCAGCCACACCTTCCCATACACTGGGACCGAAGCTACCAAGCCTGTCAGCCAAGTTGACCATCATTGGGTATATCGGTTTTCCAGCGAACCTCGTCACGATACCCAGATCGTCCTGTGATAAGACATGAATGATGACGTTGCCATAATCCGGTTATTTACTCACCTCAGTCTCTGTCGCTTTTGGAATATTCGATGCCATCTTCTAGCAGCAAACGATATTCTGATTTAAGATATGTTATGTGCGCTCTCTTCTCAGTCATGTGACTATTCCGGAGGAGATCTTCGGACTCTGGAGTTCCAGATTACGATATATTGAAGAAGCTGTCTGCTGTGGAATAGGTATCAAAGATTATCATCATATACTCAATACTGACACTCATAGTATCCACATAATAATTCATCCTAATTTCTTGAATACACTGGGTGTTATGCATAATAAATTCCAATGCGTTTACCGAGGTAATAATTACATATGATATATACGTTTATTTTAACACAAATAAATATTAAATATTGATAGTAAGGAGAAATCCATAGGGAGAAAATAGTTTGTTTTGGTTTTTTTTTTTTTTTTATTATGTAATAATATTTTATAACGCCACATCACCAAGGTCCTTCGTTTACTACGGAAAGTGCTGGCAGCTGCGAACGTCGCGCAATGTAAACATCTGCGACGATCGGATTAAAATTTCGAGCCTTTCGTGGAATCAGGCTTGTTTCGTATGAAAAGTTACAAACGAATTATTTTTAGACGAGTGAGAGTCAACAACTATTGACCTGAGATATGATTAGAATAGATGCCTTGAGATATATCCATGTGGAAATTAAAAGGCAATTGTACTGTTATTGTTGGTGAAAGGTTAGCTGACATACTACAGCGAGCCCAATGGGTCTCCTCGCCCGAGAATCTGTGCTAGTGAAAGGTGATTTTTCTTCAGGATGGACGAGCCGTATATGGTAAACTATATACTGGTATATATATTATTATATTCCGCATATTTATGCTACGTTAGATATGACTACAATTGGCCGTGCTGTCAGGGATCACCACTGCAATATAATTATCGGAGTGTCTACGTACAAGGCCGCCGGGGATATAGCCGTGAGCTACGTACCAGGCCGCCTGGTGTGGAGTGGGTAATGGTCTACGTACAGGGCCGCCGGGCGCCTAGCGCTGTGGCTATATACCAGGCGATATGAATGCTAGGAAGTTCATGACCTGCACTACTCGCCACTCTAACAATAAAATAGTATGAAAAATAACGATTTTGATTTTATAATATTTTTTAATCTGGTGTAGTAATCCCCTAAACAAACAATAGAAAGTTGTCATCTGAGTTGCTGTTGCTAAACCGATTCACGATGAATCGATGTCTCCAGTGGAGTCGCAGCAGCCCTCTTCCAGCTCCTCCCAGCACACTAGTTCCTCTCCTCTTGCCTCGCAAGGTACTTGCAGATTCTATTCTTTGCTCATTTCACTCTGCTCACCCTGGTTTCTTGTAGATATTCCAGATCAGGTCCTGCAGCTGAAAATGCCCCCTCCATCAAAGCCTCGTGGTAGGCCAAAAAACCTGTCACGCCCAACAGCCATTGGCCTTCCAAGGCAAGCTAGAGCATGTCAACCATTCAGCAAAAAAAAGCAGCGGTTGAAAAAGAAGAAATGTTGCTTTCTTGGATCATTGATGAAGCCGATCTAAGAACGCGTGCACGCTCTAAGCGGTATATAATTAAAGAAAGTGATGTCCCTCAACAGCCAGAGTTAGTCAATAATGCAATTATTCACCCGCTTGTCAAACCTTATATATACACACATACAGGGTGGCCGTTAAGTCCCAGGTCTATCCCATGTTAAAACCTATATGGGCAAAATTCATTATGCGCTGTTGCTAGCTAGGCAACATGTTGAACTGCTTTTGAAGTTATCAGCGGCAACAGGGACACTGCTGGACTGCCTGCCATACAGTGGCCACGCTTGCAAGCATGAAGACGGGTATCGGTTGCATGAACCCGAGCCTTGCGCCTCGAGCTGCACCTGGGACCTCCTGTGCCACAGACAGGTCGCTCCTTCCAAGCGTTCAGAAGCTTGACTTTCCTCCATTCTTGCTATTCTCCCTTTATCCGCGATATGCCAGCCTCCTCATCTCTTCCCCCAAAGTCATCTGCTACTCCCTTGCCGTGCCTTCCTGGTTTAAAGCTTGAGTTGAAATTCCACTCTACACCACATGTAATGATGGCTACACACACTGGAGACGGACACACGGCTTTCAGATCACACGCCCATAGCATTGCAACAATCCAAGGGCACTGAGCTAGGGTGATGCTCCTACTACTATCATACCAGCAGCACTGCATTTAGCTTGTGACTATATACCAGGCAGCCTTGTACGTAGACCTCTACCCACTACACACCAGGCGGCCTTGTACGTAGCTCACGGCTATATCCCAGGCGGCCTGGTACGTAGACACTCCGTATAATTATAGCATTTATACAGACTTGAAATTTACGAATTAAAATTCGAACAACCCTCGATCTAAAATTTTACCAACCTCTCTCAGTCAGTCAGTGCTGTATGTATGCAACATTCCAGTGCTTTTGCTATCCGAATTAATGCAATATCACAGCAGACAAACTTCCTTCTTCAGTTCTTGTTATCTGTCGGCTGTTCCATTAATCGGAAGTACACCCCGATTCAAATTAACTTAATACATGTAGTCGAATTCAAATATCTCAAGTAGATGTTCAATTCAGCACTATAGGCTATTTACTTAAATGACCTAATTCTGAATAATCGTTTGGGGGTTATTTTCGAATTATAAGCTTGAAAAAAAGCACATAAAAAAAACCCTTAGAAAACAGCTGAAAATAACAGCCATACTTTATGAACAACTTACTTTCAAGCGCTCCTACGACCATACAATATTATGCAGTGTAAAAGAACTTGCTGACAAGAATGCACGCTATTTTTACGTAACATATGTATATTATTGTCTATTTCCAAACATAAATCAAGGCATTTTTGAGTTAATAATATTGATCAACAGCTTGTGGCACACTCAATTGGAAACGGTCTAGAAAAAAATTCACGTAACATGGTTCCGTCGTATTATCAGAACAGCAGCAGTACAGACGAGCCTGCTTAGGCCCTACTGAAATACGCGCTTCTTCGAAAGATGAAATGCTGGGTATTTTGTTTCTCTCTTCACAATTATAAATCGTAAATTACTTTACGACAGTGCACATGCAAATGCGCCTACAAAAATATGCCATCATGCGGGGATGAATGGAATTAACATAATGCATTAAATTTGGTGTAATATAATTCTGTTGTATTCACGCACTCAATCGTCAGGCCCAGTACTCAAACAAGAAGTACTTACTTACTAGTAATTGCAGTAACATTTTTCTCAGCGTGAATGTATGTTTGGCGCGTGACTGACCGTCTCTTATGAAGCAATGAGTAGTACGCAATGAGTAGGTATGGCAACCTCTTTTGATGCCTAAGTACTTTCACAATCCCAAAGGGAGCTTATGAGTTAGGCATTATGCCAAAATGGATTACGCCTTATTTCAAATAAGTCAATTGATTATGATATCGTCATTATATGAATGTTATTTTGCGCTTATCTTAATTTCTTTCTTGTTAAGTGTATTTGAATAATTAATTTAATTAAATCAGATGAATGCACATGGGACCATAGTGGAAACAGACCAAGTGGCACAACGTCACATTGTGACGTCACAACGACCCGATTAAAGTAAATTCAGATCCACTCTATCGAGACTCACTGCAAATTAAACCAAAGTAAAGCCGCGACAGTATTCCAGTGCATTTGCTGACGGAGGAATTCTCTGTTTGGACGACACAACTGTTAATTAAATTTGCAAAAACATATCTTAGTCATTTGAAGTTAATGAATAATTATACAGTAAAAGCTCGTTACAACGACACTCATTACACTGACAAATTCACTTATCGACATCTTTTTGGTCGAAACCGATCTGCCACAATGTTAAAAGCCCGATACACTGACAAAATTCACTGTTCCGACACTGACAGGCAAATCGCCAAACAAATGTGCGTTTAACATTGAAATCTAGCTCATTACAACGACAGGCCGTCGCCTTGAGGTCGATCATGTTCAATGACACGCGACTGTCTCCGATGTTCACTGACCCACGACGGACGACTCACATAAATTAAAGTTTGATGTTATTGTTGCAATGTTTGCCTAAGCCTTGGTAAAAATACCAAAGATTCAATTCAATGGTTTGTTGGTAAACAGCTGAGATGAAAGGATTAAAGCTGTGAACGCCGACGCTGAACACAGAGAGTGAAATGCACATCTCCCGCTCAATTAAAGCAACGGATAGGTAGCGGTCGCCTTTGTCGGCTTTCAAAGCGTTATTGTTTGTTTTGATTACAAAAGATAAAAAGTCCTTTGATCGTTACCGATGATCAGAAAAATACTCTATGAATATTCAATGAACTCCGACGACAGAGCGAGCGCTGGAGGTGTGAATTCACAGCTTTTGCTTATGAAAGAATAATGTTTGATTTTTTCAAGAAATATATATGTAAGGCCTATAAACTATCCTTCAAATCCGTAAAATTGTTCTTCCTTGTTACAACACAGTATAGGTAACACTACATACAGTAAACCAATAGGCATTATGGAGTGACCATCATGATGGTCAGTCGGTGCGTTATGGGCCAAATTCATTACACTGACAAATTCGTTACAACGACCGATTTGCCTGAAACCAAACATGTCGTTTTAACGAGCTTTTACTGTATCCACCAACCAAGGTGTATTCAATAATGAAATTGCATCCGAGTAAAACGGAAGTCATTGGAGTTAGGTAACATAAACCAAAGCCTTAATTAGCTCCGGAGAGACTGCATCAGGTTGTGTCATAAAAACTGCATCCGTGTAATCCTAGCTGGAAGTAAAACCACGAAACACACAATGATCTTCACGACGCGTTCGACCGCGAAAATTAAACCCCGCGGAACCAATGCTAGGCATATGAACCGAATAATTATATATCCACGGAAAATTACACATTTAATGTGATAAATGAACCAAATAGATATGCGTATGTAATACTTTAAAAATCGTATAATCCGAGGACTGTCCACGTGACAACCTGAGTTGACTCAACGGAGGACTCGGATGTAGCTACCTCATTCGATTGCTGGATGAAAATATTACTTTGTAATATACCAATTTGTGTTGGATTTTCATAATATTCTGAGGCCCTAGTGTGGCTGGGTCGCTTCGCGGTGCAGATGCATCCTCTCATTACCTTCAATTTGGCCGCCCTAAGTCTGGGAACGTTCCTACGCCTCTGTTTCTTGTGCTCATTTCTTCAGGCATTTCTTCTGGATCGTTTTGATCATCTAAAACAAAGGGGGGATGCCAGCCTCCACTAGACATTAATCAGATGCTGTTGTTTTCCGCACTCCAAACAATGTTCTCGCGATATTTTGCACGATAACACCAACTCGCGCATTCGTTATGGAATGGAGATGAAAAGATAGCATCAAACATTAGCGGCAAAATAAACAAAAACGACCCTTAAAAAGGATATTTTTATATTAATTATAATAATTTTATAGTGAACTGGTCGTATTCAGCAAATACTGTGAATTCATTTTCACTCGCCTCGCCTTGAGCCATCTTGGGAATTCCGAGTGACGTCATGTGAAATCGAGTGAAATGGAATGAATGGATTATGGATGTACCAAAATATAAGGTTGAGTTTTCATTGGTGATTTAATTCAGTAGCGCCGGAGACCAGTGAAATGTAGCGTTATATATCACGCGCGTCCAACTATGTGGTTATATAAGGTGGTTATTCGGCCGCCCATGATTACGTATGCAAATTATGGGTTTTTATTTGTTCAACAAAAGCAGTTATCGGAACTTGGGATAATAAACAATAACTAACAGTGAATCAAAAAGAATTAAATGAATTCCTTTCTAAGTAGGCTGAAATTTTTCGCGCATACGCACGCCAGCACACGTCAGAGAACCTCTTTTTCAATGTCATATTTGTATTGATTACACAACGAGTATCGATGGCAAATGCTTTAATTGGAATTAGGGGAAACTCTTGGTACGATCAACATGCTGATGAGGAATTATAGACACGAGAAGCCAATAGTTTCTTTTATTCAGATCAAAACGAAAATAGTTTTGATAATCATTCATTTTATGATTATTTGAAGCTTGATTTTACGCTGCTCATAAGGGGTAACTAATTGCAGGAACCCTGCTTTCGCAGATGAAAGGATACAGGACACTGCACTTGAGGTCATGGAGTGCACCATTCTTCAGAGCAACGCATTTTTCAGATCTGCCTGTGAGACTGCTGGGTCCTCCACTATACCACCCATCCACAATAGGAGTGTTCCCTGGTGTCCAAACCCAATTGTCCTCGTTCAAATTGCCATGTCCACCAGTCCACCATGCTGGGACAGTAGGGTCAAAGGTCATGTTGCGGTCACCATGGTCAACAGTCTGCCATGACGAGTGCCTTGAGGAAACTGGAACATAGCATAAATTTGATTATTCAGGTTGTGGGGATAAGATACCAATGAATGCATCAAGCATGCCTACATACCTGGCTCGATATGTCGGGTTATGAGCTCAATTTCTGCCATGGTCTCCAATGCAAGCAAACGCATACCTTCGGATTCGCATGCAGATCTTGCTTCGCTTACCTTCTTCTGTTCGTTATGGAATTTGTAGCAGGACTTTAAGATGCCTTCGGGCGATTCCCAAGTGAGATCACATGTTCCTGTGAACTCCCCAATGATGAATTCAGCACACAGAGTGATAGTCAAAGCGAAGAAGATGTTCATGGCTGCGTGTTTGCTTTCAAAATGAAAACTTGAAACCAAAGGTAAGCAAGAATAGTTGGGTTTATATGCAGTTTTTCACGATCGACTATTGCAGCCAACTTAGAAAAAATGCAGTTAATTAAAATTTCCTTTAAACTCATCATTCACGCAAAACTGCCTCACAGCATTACAAAACTCATCTCGTCTCTACTTGCAATGCACACTATTTAATACCGATTAGGGAAATACCCACCCCCTCTTCAAAAAAATAGAAAAATAAAAAATAAATAAATAAATAAAATAAAATTAAGAAGCAACAAAACCAGTCTTGATAAATTGCAATTTTTTACTTGTCACCTAGCGAGTGATCACGGCATGTTTAATCGACATAATTAATTTTATGAATGGAATAAGATACAACATATTTATCTTCATACTTGATGCATATTAGTCACTCTCGCTCAGCTAAATTTAATTTAAATTAAATTGTATTTAGTATTGTGTATGTTCATTTAATTAGTAATACGTTAAAAGATGAAAGCAATGTTTGCAAATTGAAATTCAAAGCATGCGTTGTTAACATTTGAAAGAATCGCTTCATTGACAAATATTGTGATTAAATACGAAAGCGGAGATTGCAAGATTCCATTTTTACGTTAGTTAATTGACATTTCTATCCTAGACCAAAATACGATTGGCATGTTTTAGTATTCGCACGCCGATACATGTAATATCTTAATGGCTTCCTTTGACTGAACTATGTTAACCAGCTCATCTCATTTTGGCTAACGTTTCCTTCAACCTGGATTCGTGATATGCAGGGGCGTAGGAACCGGAGGGCGGGGGTGCCGACCTCCCCTTCCCCCAATTCTAGGAGTGGGGGGAGGGGCTGAGTATCTTTTGCCCCCCCCCCCCAAAAAAAAAAAAATAATAAAAAAAATAAATAAAAAAAATAAAAAAGTATGTGCAGAAAAAAATTCGCGGCAGCTTAGAGAAATCAGTCATTATTTTTGGTATTCAGAAATCAGAAGAGTGAGCTCAGATTGGTTCAAATCGTACCCATGGCTCAATTTTTGCTCAACTCATCAATCGCTCTTCTGCTTCCATTGCCGCAAGTGCGCATGGAATCTGATAAGTTTGATTTCCATCGAAGAATTGAGAAGGCATTCACAACTGACGGCTTCAACAACTGGAAGAAAGCGATCAGCCGTTTTAAGGAACACGAGGCGAGAGAAGGCCACATGGATACTATGCTTGCATGTTCACAACAAGACAGATCAAGTGTGGCTAAACAACTGCAAGTTCATCTGGCGCAGGTTCAAGCAGACTGCAGAAAGTGCTTGATGCGAACCATCTCTAGCCTGCTAAATCTTCTTCGTCAGGGACAGGCTATCAGGGGTCACACGGACACAGAAGGCAACCTGGAGCAGCTCCTGACAACCAGAACTGAGGATGTTCCAGAACTGAACGACTGGCTGAAAGAAAAGAAGTACTTATCTCCTGAAATCGTAAACGAACTGACAACTCTCATTGGACATCACGTTCTGAGGTCAATTATAAAAGATGTGCAGAATGCTGTACATTTTTCAGTAATGGCAGATGAAACTCGAGATGTCAGCAATAGAGCAACTTGCCATCTGTCTCAGATGGATTGACCCAGAAAATGAAGTACGCGAAGACTTGGTGTTGTCAGTCTCCAGCAAATGGATTCAGCATCAATTCTTAAAGCCACCATAGACATTCTGCTCCGATTCTGCCTTCCCATCAATGCATGCAAAGGACAAGCCTATGACGGCGCTGCAGCAATGATGGGTCGTTTACATGGTGTTGGGGTCACCATGCAGAAGGAAGTGCCAGCAGCCTTCCCTGTGCACTGTTTTGCTCACTGCCTCCAACTGAGTCTGCAGGGTGCGGCATCACAAACAACTTGCATCAGAGACGTCCTGAGAGTCACTCAACTCCATAAAGAAAAGAAAACAAAACAAAAAAGAAAAAAAAAAAAAAAAAAAAAAAAAAAAAAAAAAAAAGAAAAGAAACGAAAAGAAAATAAAAGAAACGAAAAAAGAAGAAAAAGTTAATTCTTACTGTACATGACAGGGCACATCTTCCAATCCCAATCCATACTCCTCCAATGACTGACCCCCCATTCCCAATTAAAAGTAGATATGGGCGAGTAATTAAAGATAACTCTGTACATCTGTATTTGCAAAATTACCTCTCCAGATATAACAATAACTTGTTGGTAGAATTAATGGCTTTTCCCATTAATCAAGCATTGGAATACAGTAAAAGCTCGATGTATCGAACGTCCGTCCCTCGAATGTCTCCCTATGTCGAAGTGTTTTTGAAGTCCCGACGATTCTCCTATACTTTACTATTAGCACTAACATCTGTCCCTCGAACGTCTCATTCTTGAATTTATCCTTGTGTCGAAGTGTTTTCGAAGTCCCCGAGACATATTTTCGATCTGTAGTTCGAAGTCGAAAAATTCGATGAGCATATTTCTCAGTTTGGTAACTTCAAAGAGAGAGAGAGAGAGGGATAGCCAGTTTAGTGGAGTCTGTTAGCTGAATGATCCTGCATTTTATGATGAAGCTACCAAACCTTTAAAATATATAATATTAGCTATTATGATTAAATATTTCGTGTATTAGAGTCATCAACGAGGTGGATTTCAATAAGTTCATGGCGCGTTCATTTTTAGAGATTATCATAACGTCACCATGACGTCAACGCCATTATCAGCGAATCCCGTCCATTTTCGACCAATCACGAAGCACCTTTTTCGACAGTCCGTTTCAATTGAAAATGGCCTACGCGACTTGTTCAAGTTGTTGTGAAATGTTATTTCGCAGCTTTCAGTTAATATGGTGAGTATAATAGCACCATGCCTGATTCAAAGGTATCCACAAATCATTCCCCGACATTTGTGATAGGATTTTGGGAGATATCATTCACTGTAAACAGCTAAACCTCTGTAATTCAAACTCATGCATGTGCGCTGACTCAGCTGACGAGAACGTAAACACTGCTGTAGTGTTGAATAAAGTTGAACTTCAGTGAAATGTCTCATGCTCACTGTTATTCAGTCTCGGTGACAATCACAGACTCATTAATTGAATTGACAATCGAAATATACGGTATATATAACGGTCCAGCGAATTATATATTCCAGTTCAAACCTGAATCATTCAGTCAGTCACTCAGTCAGTGGCATCAAAAATAACAAACTTTCGACAAAGTCACAATGTAATGTTGGAAGTTGAAGTTTATTAATAACAACTTTTTAAATTTGAAGTTTGACAAGTATTTTTGAAGATTGATGTTATACTTAAAAGTCTTAACACTATAAAAGCAGCATTTTCCCATTAAGTAAAACATCAATCACATGATAATTATTATACAACAGTTGTTACAGTAACAACACAATGTTTTACTTTCTTCACGTGTTACAAGTAACTCTGAGGGCCATACTCGTAGTAAGTAATGCATAACTAATGCATAGATATGAACAATCAGCATTTATAATGCATCATCAGTTCACATTATATAGAGAAGGAAGCAAAGTCATAATGCCATTGAAAGGTCCTGATTGGACGTTGTGCTCGTATAACATCAACCACAGAGTAATTGTTTTACAATTTGAATATAATGATTTGATTTCTTCAATCAATTCCAGAAACCCCATGCCAGATGTGACACCGAGAGACACTTCAATTCAGTCGAGTAATTGAGACACGGAATGCGCTGCCAATGTATGCATAAACCTGACGTCCCTGGCTTGATGCTGAGACAGACACTCTACACAAGAACCAAGTAAGTAACGATCAGGCCCCTAGTAAACTGTTTGCTCTGGAAAGAAAATGTTTGACTTGAAATAGTTATAAATCATTTAATTATTGATGTCATTTATTTTGAATTAATTAATTTTGAAAATTGAAAAGAGAAATGTTACATTAATTCTAATTCCATTAAAAAATACATGTTGTTAGCCATGATCTAAATAAATTCATATGAGGTATCGCTACTTTATTTCAGTGTGACTTGATGACCCTGGAGCTGAGGCTTCAGCCCAAGCATCGCTCCTCTGAATAAGTGCACGCACT
>KB309537.1:142496-198795 GCA_000328365.1 Capitella teleta
TGTTATTTGATAGTGTCATTCCATGAGAAACTGTTAATGATGATTGGACTCTGAATAAAAATAATTACTACGTTCGTTTCTCGGTTATTTTGTTCTTTAATTGGTATGGGTTTTGCTTTATATTTGTTGAATATTTATTTGAATGTACAGCAGAGAGCAGACGCTGCATGCTGAATAATAGTAATGACATATCCAATAATACCGATAATCATAATGATTGATATTCGAGTGTCGTAGTCATGCAGCTCATGACTGTCACTCATAATTGAGTTAATACATGTACCGTATTTGGGGTTTTTCTTAATGATTCAACTGATTGAAAAGCGTGCTCAATCAATCACATATTTCATTTTAAACCAAATAAAATTGAAGGGATGTCTAACTTACCATATTCATGCAAATAGACGGCCAAATAACGTGGATGACAGACGAATGTTAGATATCGAAACATGTTTACACGCACGTGGCGAATGGGGCTACATGATTGGTCGAAACGCTCAATGACGTCACAATAATCTCGAAATTATACGCTTCGGTAAATATCGCCAGTAAATGATCGATAAATCATTATAATCGATCTCGTTTAACACACAACGAAAAAAAATTTAATCGTAATACATATTAGTAGTTTTTCTGAAATTTTGGTAGCTTCATCATCTTTTTGCAGGGTTCGCCACATTTTCCGAGCTAACAGACTCCACTAGTTGTTTACAAAGCATCAAAACATTCCCGCCCCCACAAAGCAGTCGCCAGCCTTTATCTCTCCTCTGTTTACGCCCCGACCAGAGCTTTGATTGGCTGACTCCAAAGATCAACGGACCGTGGATCTCAACTAAGCTATAAGGCATTGTTGTTGGCAAAAACTCTCTATAGAGATGGACTCGCTGCTCAGCATGTGGCTGAGCTTTAACTGCGAGCAGCCGACGTCTATCGAGCGCTCGACACTTCCGGTTTCGTTAGTTCATCGTCAACAATAACGCAAGTTCGTCTCTTTGTCTGTGTCTACGCCTCATTTCTCTGAAAAATTCACACTTCAACTTCGACTCTGTCATCTATCAATCATGGGGGAGAATTGCGGGATGCATGGCTGTAGCCTCAATCGCCGAAGAGCCACTAAGGTTATCTCCTTTCATGATATTTTGCGGATCAAAGATCAGGACTGGAGGAGTTCCCTTGTTGCATCTCTTGGGAGAGAATTCACAAAGGAAAAACTTAAGATGAAATCACGCAAGCACCTCTATATATGCTCTCGACATTTTGAGGAAAAATGCATTGTTCAAGGTCAGTTATGCATTAATGTCTATTAATTCACGTTAATCACAGTAATATAATACGATTAGGCCTAATAAGTAATATAAATTTAAAAATGTATTTTTGTGTGTGTGTCATTGATTCATAATCTTAAATCTTAATTGAATTATTCATCATTCCAGGGAAGAAATGCCATCTGGTTCACGGTAGCATGCCAACAAAGTTTTTACCTGTGTCATCGCATTCAAATGCTGTGAAACCAAGGAAGGAGCCTGTGAGTTTCACATTCTACATTACAAATTTATTTAAGTTTCAATTCAACAATTGTTGTCTTTGTCAGAGTTTCAGAGAGCCTCCTGTTGTGCCTGGGCGGATAATCGAGGAAGTGAAGAACGAAAAAAAAAAAAAATAGTGAAGTTACTTAAAATCAGATTGTTTATTCGATAAAAAAGAAAGGGTGAATTAAAGTTAAATAAATTAAAGTTAGAATAAAAGCCATCAATACTTTCTCCATCTTCCGGGTCTGAAAAAAAAAAGCAAAATGCGAGAGCAAAGATAGACAGAATTAATAGCTGCAAATATATTAATAGACTTCAGTGTACATGGTGTTAAGAGGCAAATGAGCGATCCATGTCCATGGCTGCAAGCAATAATATTTTGAGAAAGAGAAATCTGACCACCGCGTGAAGAGCATGCAACGCCCGGAGCATGACGACGCAGTTGATCGAGAGGAAAACGTCACTTGGAAAGATTATCGTTTTGTTACGGTAGTGAAGCAGGCGATTATGGTTGAGTTGGGTTTACTACGGTTGCCAATGAAGCAGCCCAAAAGAGCAAAGCTAGAGAACGAGCAGAATGAGAGTTATTGGAATGAGGAAGAGATTGCTCCAGGTCTTGGGTGTGGATGAGGGCACAGAGCTAGGTACCACGGTGGATTCAGGAGGGCCCGATGTTTCACTCTGTTGGTCTAAAACAGACATCAATTAACTTATATAGACAGGGTTCTCCACACTTTCGGATCAGTCAGATCAGAGTGTGGCCTAACATAAATAATGCATGTATTCTGTATAGCGCAATATCAATTGAAGCGCACAAAGCGAATCAAGATTAGTTATTCATTTGGTTATAAGGTCCCCATTTTAAGCCCCAACCTACGAGATTGTACAAACTTGGACTGCCAACCCGAACCTACAGACGACTACAGACCGACTTGATTGAACCCTACAAAATCATCCTCGGACTGACCACTATCAAACATTCAGACGTACTACCCTCATCGACCCGAGGACACAGACATGCACAAATTGACCAAACAGAGGACAAACACAACTACTTACTCGACTGCCTTACAACACCGCATCATAACAGCATGGAACTCCTTTCCAACAGACACCATCAACTCTCCCACCATTAACATATTCAAATCTCGCATAAACAAAACTTACAAACACCATAACCCCACTCAACCTCATTGGGTCACTTGGAGATTTTTGGTTGCATAGCATACGGACTATACAGCATGGATCATCTGGCGGCAGTAGGCCAGCCCCAGAAAGGACGAAGCTTCACCAATCCACTATTGTAAATTTTGTTCGACTTATTGGCATAAAAGAGCAGGGAATTGATACACAAGGCTGAAATTGACAAACCACGTGGGGAATGGAGAGCTGTTCTTTTTATCAGTTACCTGTACAAAGTGTGGAGCTTACTAGCATACATAACGAAAATACTAGCATAACATTTACTGCAATCGAATGGGTACCAAATCGGCAGCGTATTCGGCAAATCAAAGAACATGAATGCAGGATAAGATATTTTCAAGAGGGGACATCAGATTAAAGAACTATCCGATATACATCAATGCTATCTAAGTCAAATTTACATGGCTACAGGAAAGCTCGATGAATGTCCGTCCCTCGAATGTATCCCTGTGTCAGAGTATTTTCAAAGTCCCAACGATTCTCCTATACTTTAATTACTATTAGCATTAACATCCGTCCCTCGATCTGTTGAGGGATGAATGATTCTCAAATTTATTCCCGTGTCAAAGTGTTTCCTGTGTCCCTGAGGACATATTTTCGATCAGTAGCTCGAAGTCAAAGACCAATGCACACCACATCTACAGAATAAACTCACCCTGTACAGTGTAGGAGCACGTTTCTTCCTTTGCCTCATCAAACGAAGGGTGCTTCACTGTCGCTCGTATCGTCACCAGACCCTCCGTAAACCCATCACACCCTGCAGAAGTCTCAAATCGGCAAACACCGCTTCCTTTCGTGCATACTGTGCCAATCTGATTCTCTTGGCCTTCTCCGCATTTCTGAAATGCCTTCACTTCCATCGGGGCTCCAGAAATGCTTTCAACCAGAACTTCGATCGGTATTGTTTCGTCAAAATCTATGGATGTCTGCTGTCCACACTGAAATGCATTGTCCAAAATCTTCAGAGTAATTTTAAATTCCCCCTCTTCTGAATTGAAAAAGATTCGATTACAAATATATTCAAAGTTATGCCTTATAAACTCATTGAACTCACCGTCACCAGGAACAATATTGAGACGGACTGAGTCACTCATTGAATCCCCTGTTGTAGCTATGTATACCGTAGTTCGTTAAATGTGAGTGTGGCTGGTGGTGTGAAGGATGCATCGGGAAAGTCAGATCCAGGTGTGACAGATCCAGCAGCATCAACATCCATGATAACAGAGAGTTGTTCGTTCACATCAAGGTGTTGAAAACGGATACCGAGCAAATCACTTTCCCCTTCAAACTTCCAAACCATCACAGCACTATCTCCAACTCTTCCATAGACATCAGCAGGTGTTTGTGTGAATTGAACTAAGAAGATAAAAACATTTTCAGGAGGAGGAGGATCACAAATAACTCACATGTTCGAACGCTGAATGCTGCAGCAATGTATGAGGAGAGAAGTAGAAAAGAGCGAATCATCATGATCTCTAGTTCTCTAGGAAACATCGACAGTAAATGGAATCTCAGCTGAAAAGACAAATGCATTCCAGTCCACTATTGGAAAACAAATTGTTGAACGTATAGGTTTAAACGGCCAGCATTAACATCAATCGGTTCCAACTTTTCACCGGTAATTGATTACATAACATCTGAGCTTTAATGGAACCCCGCAATTCCGACATCTGTGCGAGTAAGCGACATAACGTAACGACGTCCAAATATATGCGAAATAAATAAATAATCATGTCATGAGCTGAGTGTGATTTCAACAGTGGTAACAGGAACACTTGCTCGCAGCCAACAGCTAACTGAGCGATCAGTGAAAATTTGAAATGAAATGAATTGGTTCATTTATTGCTCTACAACGGCCTATATCACGATTGTAAAGCCACTCATGAGAAAAGGTTGCAGGGCAATGCAGGCGAAATGAGCGCATATATTGCCGGGATGAGACCTGCTTTTAGTGCCGTAGGCAGCCCGGGGAATCTGGCCACAAGCAGCTAGTTAAATAGCCCTCGGCCTGAATGAGTTAATACGATATTTCGAGGAAGATTTCAGATAAAATGACCCGATAAAAGGCCAAGAATACACGATAAGAGGCTACTCTAACCATACACAGAACTTCTTTCTTTTTTTTTTCAGAATTTAGCCTGCGCGCTTTCGCCGAAAAACAAAAAGTTATATATATAGCTCCCTCATGCGGCGAAAGAGCTTCACTGGTCTCCGGCGCTACTGAAAAGAAGCACCGGCAAACATCGATGAGAAATCACCCCTATTTTGGTACATCTATTTCACTCTATTTCATATGACGTCACTCGGAATTCACAAGATGGCGCACAAGGCGAGGCGAGGCGAGTGAAAATGAATTCACATTACTTGCTGAATACGACCAACAGGACTAAATGTTATATACTATAAATAGCAGCCAATAAGGTACGGCTCTCGTCGGTGTGTACCTGTGTCATTATATATATGACAAGGGAACCAGTGAACGAAAGAAAGAGCGTACATGGCTTTAGCACTCACAGCATGCACAGAGCGTTTTGCTATGTTCAAACAGCTCTCGATCGGGACTCGGGTTTGGGTGTAATTAGAAATGCTCGGAAATCAGACTCCGACTCCGATAGGTTTTTCAGATCTCCCTGTACACAACGATCTCATTGGCTCCCTGGAAATCAAGAAAATATTTCATACATTTCCGTGAAGAACGAACCGTGGCATTAGCGAGAATACCTGACCTGGGAGCTCAAAGGTGATTCCCGTGAAATGTAGGAATTTGGTCAATAGTCAGCAGTTTCGTTGTTCCGAGAAATGAGTCGCACGCTTGTAGCGCAATTCGCGATGTATATTTGACCAATTAATTGAATTTGTTAGATTTATTTACCATATGAAGTTGAGAAAAAATTTGATATCGGATTCAACGTACCCTCGCGATGTTGAAAACAATCGATATTGCTCTCCAGTAATGAGTATCGAGCAATATCAATATCGGTTATATCGACCCCATCCCTCATCAACTAATATAGGCCTAAGGGGAGTGAAGTGAAATTTCAATTTTTTGAAGTGACTCCGGTCAAATCACAAGGAGTCTTATCAGTGAGCGAGCAGATATGGACCAAACTCAATGCAGTGAATGCTTACTGTCTATATATGTAATATTATATGTCTGAATATAAAATGAATACGGCCGAAGCGCACTCAACAACTGTGAACAAAACCATATGACCGCAGGCCGGACCATGCAAGATTATAGTATTTTATATTACCAACACCCTCGCCTCATTTCTCCTTCCGCCAGACGCATGTATTCAGTCGATTCACGCCACCAGATGCTGTGACAAGTGGAAAGAAGAGATAAAAACATTTTTCGTTTTAAAATATTAATTGAACTCAACTTTATTCCTTGCTTTTAGCGGGCACATTAGATACAATATGACGACGGAGAGAATCCAAGACGCCCTGGCCTATGGTCGTGCCTTCCACAGGGACAAGTTGAGCGAACTCTTCCATGACCTCCATCTGCTGAGTGACCCCTCGCACGAAGACTGCTAGCTGTGCAGTATCACCAACATCGGTGCTCTCGTCGATGGCAACTGAGAAGTACACCCAGGTCGAGCAGATTTCCTTCAGGGAGGAGCGAACATTGCAGGACATCTCTTCTACCCGACGAGTGATGGTGCCAGCAGACAAGACTCACTCTCTCAATCACAGACTTCCTTTTTAGGACAAACTGCTCCAATGGTGACCAGCATGCATTCTTTGATGAATCCTCCATCGACAAAGGGCTTCATCCTCTTCGCTATACAGAGGGAAACCTCAAAGCTGGCGCTTGCGTTCAGTTCTCCCTCGTTGGTCGCTTTCTTGAACAACATCTTCTTTCTGCTTCTGGCGGTACGTGGGCAAGTTTTCTCGATGCCTTTGAACGGCGATCACTCAGAGTCAGTGCTGCTATTTTTGGGTGAGTGGTCTCATATTATGTGAGCAAGACGAAATGTGAATTCGAAAGACTCCCGCGGGCTGGATTTGATTAAAAAGAATAGGAGAGGCCGTGGGCCGGATCCGGCCCCCGGGCCGCCAGATGTCGACGCCTGAATTAAGGACTCATATAGTTCTTGTACATAATTCTGACTCGGATTATTGTCCAACGAGCTTATAATATTATGAAAATGCAATTCTCAATTTGTGGGCGATAATATAGCTAGTTATATTCTCCCATTATGATGGATTACCCGCCAATAATTTTCATGTATATTACATGATTCAATCAATTAGCATCAATAGCATCAATACAATCCCTCCCATGCCCTAAGCAGATATGCACCCCTTCCAAGTCACATATATCCAGTACTCTAGATGACTCTGTCGTTGTCTACCCTGGACATGCCTTTGACGATCTCACGATCATATACGTTTCTATCCTGTCTATAGCCTGTGCTCCGGGTTCACAGTTTACAGGGCGCCTCTCTTTCCGATAGACATGATTGTATAATTTTCGTGATGAAATTTTAGACACCAGGTGGCTGACCACTCCATCATCCTGGACAAATCCTCTTGCCGGCTTTCTCTACACGTGTATCGGGTTCGTCTTTTATTCGTCTGTAGATCTTCGTGTCGTCGGCGTATATTCTTATGCTTGACTTTACCGTTTTAGGCAGGTCATTCACATAAATAAGGAACCGCACAAGCTGTATTTGCAACCTTTTTAACAAACATTTGGTTGGCTAAGGCGGTAATTACTGATCGAAAACGCAAGAGATTTTGCCCGAGTTTCATAACGCATTCTTGCAAGATTGTCGTAACGTATGTTAAAAAACGATAGGAGAGCAAGAAATCATTCGAAGCCCTTTGTATAGAATTTTTGTAGGGAGAATTCTAAGGAGGAAAGCAAATAGTCAAGAAAAAAAAAATATTGCAGAAATCCGAAGAGAAACGTTGAAAAAAAAAGAGAAGAGAAATGGCGTAGAAATGGCATCGTAATTACTATTATGCAAGATTACACAAGAACGGTGCAACCTGGCGCAGTAATAGTGATAAACTTTATTGCACATATTGTAGCACTAAATCATTTGGTCCTCTAATTACTTCCCAAAAATTTCCTGTTCACGTCTCTGACTGACTTCTTGTTTATTTATTCCTCTGAACCTTTCTTTATCTCTTTCCATTTATTATTTCATTTCTGAGTGTTAATCTCATAAATTTTCAAGGGTCCTGATCCAAAAGGACCTTGACCTGACCTGGCAATGCAGAGGGAGCTATCATTATGTGCTAACTGTGAATGTTGAAATTTCCACACGGAGCAATTTCCGCGGTTGTGCAGTCAGTGTAATAAGCTTGTAGGGAGTATGGTGCCATATACATTTAGTGGAAACATCCATCCAGCGGAAATGAAAACACATACAGTACCAAGTTTTGTAAGGCCCACACATCACAAATAATCATTTTCGTAAGAATATTTCCAGTGAACTTGACCTATATGTAATGCAAAATCCTGCAGAAGAATAAATTACTATGGATTAAAAGAAAAAAAATCCTTTAATAATCTTCAACAACATCAACAAGTCTGAAAAAAATTATTCATTTTGCTTCGGAGAGAGGTCGAGAGTGACGTTGGCGGAGTCATCCTCGTCATCAACCTCCTCTTCGTGTTGAGGCGTCAGTAGCTTTGATTGCTCATGCTGCGCATAGCATGAGTCCCAATACTGCTTCAGTCTGTCCTTAGAATTGGCACAAAATGCTCGGAAATCAGCCAGAACTTTATCCTGGAAGACCTCGTCGCCAGTGTTGCTGGACCTCCAGCGTTTGGTCAGCATGAAATTCCAAGACCACAGGAATCCCACTTGGTAATAACCGATGTCAGCGTTCTGCAAGCCGTCCTCCATGGAGGAGCCACTCTCCACACGAGACCAGCGTTGCGCAATGTACTCCTTGTGCGAATCGTGGGGAATGCGACGGTGCGTGCCGTCGCGATTGCGTGGTGATGACGTCTTGGTGTCGGGGATCATGGCGAACATTCCGCCTGAGCGGTGTACGTACTGCGCTTGCGTGTCACGTTGCAGAGTGGCTGAAGACGGGGTGACCGGGCACTTGTCTGGCAGGAAGCCAAATCGACGAAGTATCGAGTCTTGGAAGAGGATAAGCCGCTCTTCGCGTGTATCAGAGTTGTACGCTGAATAAATTCAAGTCTGAGGATATTTAGCGATGGTTACGTAACACTGACCTTGGAAGAGGACTTCGCCCTCTGGCTTCAGACATTCAATGTTGAGAGGTACAAATATGGGTCCCCTCAAGGGATCGGAGGAAGGGGTGAAGGGAAGCGCAAAGGGGTCGCCAGGGATGGGCAGCAAGTGGAACCCGGCTGTGGTCGCTTTACGAGCCCACGATGAAACGAGGTCGCCTAGGATGCATCCCGTAGCCACCAGCCATTGGATGACCAGCTCAAAGGCTGCAGTGGGTGTGTAGTGGGCATGATAGTGGGCAATGCCCCACTCATCACGGTCACTTTTGGAATTTGGGTCAACATCAACGTTGACCGTTTTGTGGATCGGGGAAGCTGCAGGAGAAAGCGAAGAAAATTATTAGAAATTATGCCAGAAGTTGTATGAGTGCAAAAGCTAAGTAAAAGAAGATGTTGAAAGGCCAATGATCAATGAACCTCACTGTCCTTGATGCAAATGCAGAGAATTCAAATACAAATAATTACATGATACAGAGCAGAGATTCCTCAGGGGTCAGATGGTCAACCGACGGCATATCTCAGAGCCACTGATGCTCATATTTTCAATTTTAATTGGATGATCATATCAGTGAAGCACTAACGAACTTCCTTGCTGAACAGGAGTTGAAACCATGTGATTAGAATGGATTAGAATTCCAGGAATTCTGTTGTGTTTTGTGTCTGTGTTAAAACTACTGGTGCATCCAATTCAACAATGTAACAATGGCCGCTGGATTAGTGACTAAATGTTGACTTTAAAAAAACGGTTAAAAAAGGAGAAGAGAAATTTGAAAGAGGAGAAAGAACATGCTCGACCGTTCACACGTGAACGCATAAAAAAACCCCGCATGCATCCCTACATGTCAACAACAAACTCACATGAGTCCCCAGTTACTAGTACCCGGTGTAATATTCAAAGTTCAAAATCAATTAAAACGTCACACTTTAGCAAAAACACGTCTCTTTAAGTCTACAGCTATTTTTGGCCAAGCATTGCAAGAAGGAAAGAGAAGCAACTACTCCGCAGTTGATGAAAGGCTGAATGAGGGAGAGGAGCCTTATCAGAATCCCAGTAAAATTGCGACAGCAGAGGAAGAAAGCTGGGAAACAAAACCAGAAACGAAAATATCGCTGCAATGATGGGCGCGATGCTAATATCATGTTTTGAGAGAATCACCGGCAGCACCTATTGTGTTTGGGCATTAAATTATTCAAATGATTCACGCCAATCACTGAGAGATTAGAAAAAAAATCCCATGAAAATAACAGAAATTCACAAATGTGAAGTAAAAAAAAAGATGAGGTACAACAATAAGAACAAAAACTTTGCTTCAAATGATTTTGTTTTACCCTTGTAGTAATCTGAGGTTAGTTGAGAGAGGTCAAGGGTCAGCTCAGAGGTCGCTGAACCTGGTTTGAAATTGGAATCTGAAAAAGATTGGCACCAAAAACGTACACTGTACTAGTGTAGATGATAATCACATTACATGTAATACAACTGTGCCGGGAGTAAGAATTATGAATTTATTTCCGATCATCATTAACGCATACACCCAAGAAAAAGAAACAAAAAATATATCACAAACTGTAAGCAGATAACGGGAGGAAAAATTCTGTTAATTAGAACACTCTAAATGATGCAGCATCCTGGCTGGATATTCGCCTACCTGCAAACTGACTCGGCTGCCATTTTCCTTCCAGTTTGCCAGAAGGAGTCGATTGGCCCGTGGGATCAAATTGCCATTTGTCTGGCAGCTGTGGCTCAAAGAAGGTCACCGGGGTCGGTCGAGGGAGCTCTTGCTCGTTCAGGTGGACTGCGACTTCACACCACTGGTGCTGGAACCAATTGTTGGACAGATAACTTATGCTCAGCGTATTCGGCTCCCCTGGAGTGGATCGGTGAGTTTAACGAGAGCGATTAAACTGCAGTCTCACCAATGCGTTCCCTTGCTGAGACGATGTAGTAGAGATAGAAACCGTAGATGAAGTGATGAGACCGGTTACCAGAAGCATGGCAGATGAAGTAATCTTGTAGAAGTCGCTGGAAAAATTGTAATTTCAGATTAGAAATCCGAGTCAGAGGTTAAGGTCACCTGCAAGAGGTCGATGGCTTCGTTCAAGGAAGAGATGGCATCAACATTTGACTTGATCCAGGAAACGGCTTCGGCTGAAACAAAACAATTTGCCGGCAGAGACGCCACTCCAGTCTGATCCTTCAAGAAGTTCAGTCCTTCACTGAGCATGAAAGGTGATTTGCATAAATTTGCATATTTTATGCAAAACACTTACTCCTTATGCAGCATGGCATCCACAATATCCTGGTGAGGTGAATTTTTATTCAAAGAAAATTTGCTTTCAACTCTGAAATGAACGGAACGTCAAATATGGATCAAAAATAGATCGTCAGAAACGCAAGACAAACTTTTCCACAGCAAAACTTGCTGAAGAGCTGAGGTCGATGCTACTCTTGCTGTACGACACAGTCACACTGGCAGAGTCATTGATAGACTGGCCTGGGGCCATGATGCCCTGGGGAAATCGAGCGTCAATAACAAAGAGCAGCTGAAGGGGGAATTTGGCAACAACAACAAAAAAAATATAAAAAATTTGTTATGTGCGTGCATAATAAATTGAAAGGGAAGAATTCATAGAAATGAGCTCCCACAGATCTAGCCCAATCAACAGAACGTAAACCAATGTACCCGGAGGAAGTAGATTTCTATGAAGGAGACATTTCTATGAAGGAGACATTCAAAGCCCACAGAAGCATTCAGATGAGTTAGAAGAAGCAAATACCTTGCGACCCTCAGGAGGACTGGTGCAGGTCACAGGAGGTGACTCCAGGCTCTCTGTGACCTTGCCCATGACCTTCACCTTTGAAGACGCACCGTCGGTGATCACCACCGATCCTTTTTCACCAAGAAACGCACCAAAACCGCTTGGAGAAGTTAGACTGCTGCGACGGGCAAGCTCTTTCTGGAGGAAGGGGGGTGACTTAATTAGCCTGGCTGCATCACAAGGAACAATATTAACGAGGGGTCGTTTAATTACTAACAAGGGAGGCAGTTAGTTTACCTTGAACACTTTTTGCCAAAGCAGCTGATTTTCAAACACTCGTGAGTTAATGATCAATATGCACTTTGAAAGGAAGTGAAAGGGAGGGGAAAACCGGCTGCCCACTTACCTTCGGAACCCTGTTCTGAATCGGCCGGCGAATCTTATTTGCCGTTTCGACAAATCGTAGAAATCCTTCGATGTAATTTCGCTGTTCAGCTAGCGTTAAATCTTCATAGATATCACACCTGTGGATGAAGCAATCGTTGAATAGAAGCAAACGGAGGTACCGCCCACCTTTCTTCCCCGCCCTCTGCTATTCTTTTCGTAGCCTCGCAATTGAACGGCAAGAGAAAGAAGCGAGCCCTCCAGTATTTCAACTCCTGAAATTTTGTAATTTCAATTTTAATGACCTTGACCTCAGAATGACCTTTGCTGACCTCCATTAAGCCGTGATCATCGTCTCCGCGTGAAATCAAGAAGTGATCAACGTGATTCCAGTTATGTTGCTCAAGTTTCTCGTTTGTGAAATCCGTCCAAGAGACATCGTGATTATCCGAGTCCGGAACTTGGAAGCGGTAAGTGTAATGATAGCACTTGGGTTCTTGGATGTGTCTGAGTACAAAAAGGTCATGAGAGAATGCCCAAGCGGTGACCCCAACACTGACCTGGGCCAGTACTTGGTGACCGTGATGGTTTTATCTTGAATGGTCAGTCGGTGAAATATGCGACCGATACTCAATATGGTCTCTTCCTGTCAATGTGCTTACGTGAGCGCATAAATGAACGCCACAATCGAATGCTCACCGCAGGTTCCGAGCGCGTTCTGGATCGAATGATGCTGCCGCTGAAGCTACTGGCACTAGAGGTCGCTGGGGAGGGCGCTTTCACCGTTATCACGATTTGAAAACCCTGAAAAACCAAGCGGTGAACTCCCAAAACATCAAATGACAAGAGAAACAAAACCTGCGCTATTCTCTGACCAATCATTTCATTGTACACTTCTATTGTACTCAAGGGCTTCTTCCCTTCATCCCCCGGTCTGGAAAAGGGGAAAAAATAAACAAACCAAATTCCGTCCGGATTCCAACCTGTCAAAGTAGACGATATCCGGGAGCAGGGTGTACGCGGCAACGACGTAATCGCTCTTGAGGCTCTCTTTGCTGGGGAAGAAGTCTGTTGTCAACGGCAACGATGCTGGACCGGTCATGGACTTCCAGTCCATTCCAGTTTTGACGTCGGGCGTCCACTCCTGCTCCCCGGTGACTCCCCACAACCAGTTGTGGTCGTTACTCTTTGGCAAGGCGTTGTTCACCGCCGACAACGCAGTCTGACCGAGGTCGCGGTGATAGCTGGACGAAGAGCTATACAAACCAAAGCTGACAGTGCGCTGGCGACTGGCAGGAGAACCACCTAGAAGGCATGAATATTCATGAGACAAAGCATGAATATTCATGAGACATACCACTCTCCCAGAGAACACTGCTGAGGCTGGACGTCGAAGCGACGTGACTCAGAGCTCCGCTGCTGGGCACTTTGGGAATTCCCCCGGCCGAACCGACACTCAGTCCACTGCCAAAAGTCACGTGCGCCTCACGGTCGTCAGCGCTGGACACCGTAAGAGAAATGCCGTGCTCAGATGACTCGGAGATTTTTCGTCTCTGCGTTTTCCTCAGTTCTACGGCCATGGTGGCCGCCTGTCATTACACTCATTAGAGGTCAAGCCAGGTCATGGATTTATAAGCGTACCTGGATGACCTCTCGCGTGGGAGGTGAGACTACATCAGCAGGGGTGGAGGTGGGATTGATGATGCCAGATGAGCTGTGCTGGTGATGCAGCTGCACGGATGCTCCTTTGGGATCTGGGAAATATTTATTGATTTGATGCAAACAGACGAGGAATCAATTTACCAGTTGGAAAGGCGTGAGCCCAACGACGACGGTTGGAGGTGACCTTGAAATGGAGATATGACGGCTGGAATGGGTTGATCAGAGCTCTACGCGGCAAATAACTGTAGAGAGTGGTGCTGCTCTGGTAAGCAACGGGACTGCCTACGCTGCCTACGGGATGCTCAGCATTCTCGCTTCTTTCGGTAGCTGCAAATCCTCTCAGTGAAAATAAAACCATTTGAATAATCTGGTTCTGACCTTTGCCCCCGAATGAGTGAGGCATGAAAGCAGCGTTGTTCTGAGCGCACGGAATGGCGATCGGTTCTGACATCCGGTCGCCAGAATCACGCTCAAACATGGTTTTGACGTCAGCTCCGTATTTGACGCGCGGGATCATCCTCTTCTTGACGCCTTTCAGAGATGCGGCGTCGTTCGATTCAAAGATTCCACTGCAACGACTGACAAACAGAGTTATCGGGTGACCGCAGCATTAAGACTTTTGTTAATCATACATTGATTGCAATGTTGGCTGTTTGAAGACCTCTGAATCGTACTGAACATAGTCAACAAACGGCATGTTCTCACTCTTCAATAGCTGAGATGATAAGTCGTTTATTTTGCCTGAAAAATATTATTTGAGCTTAAGACTGAAAAGTAAATGACATTCAAAGACATACCATTACATGGGTTTTTGTTCTCTTTGCCATTTTCGTTACAATGCAGCCTCTTAAAACGGAGCAAATATATTCTGATTTTCATCCCAACTGACCACTCACGCTGCCTTGAAGGAGTTTTATCCTGGGGAGAAATTTTCCCTGCGCGATTTTCTCAGCTTGAAGTTTGGAAGTATAGAAACTATTTTGGAAATCAATATTCATTGAAATGCATATTCATGAGATTTGTTATCATAACAACCTGTGATTGATCCAGTGCGGAATATTATAATCATCACCAACATCAAGTGTTTTGGATTTTCTATTATTGTGGAACTGAAAATGAGAAATTTATTGTTTCTGATTTTCAATTTTGAACTCACTTTAAAGAGTGGCACAGCATGAAGAGGCTGCTCTCCAATGCAGACGAGATCACTGCTGTTACCTAATCAAACAAACTCATTACACAATCCAACAAAAGTCCAGCGTAACAAACCACAATCGATGGTCCTCAATTTCGTGATGTACGTCAGATCACGGTCGACTTCAAACACCCCAGGACCAGGCGTAACCATGACAACCAATTTTCCAGTTCGGTCAAAATTTCGGTCGAGGTAATATTTCTCAAAGACTACAAAAGTAAAAAAAAGAGTAATTTCTAGCATCAGTGATGGAAGATAAAAACCATTCAGAGCCATGTTGAGGGTTTCCAGGAAGTTTCCTTGAGCAGCTGAGGAAATCCACGCTTCAGGAATCTTCATGCAAGCTCGATCATGATAATTGAGAACACGCTGCCGATATTCATTGAAGAGACGCTTGAGCTCAATTAGGGTGTTGGTCCAGTCATCGTAACGCTCGTTCTGAACCACCACTCTGCATGCAAATGATGAACGACATTTCTCTGCTGTTATACGCTATCAATAGATGACAGATAAACCCACCGGTAGAAGTCTTCATAGAAGCGACCCAGATAATCCTGCTGCACGCACTCCCGCATATTCATGGGAAACTCATCTGGATGAAGAATCTTTCATTTTTATATCTTTTGCTGATTAGAGGAAATCTCACCGATGGATTCTGCCTTGTAGTAGGAGCGGGAGAACATAGTGATTGTCACATCGTGGTTACAATTGTTTTTCTGAAGAGAAGATATTTGTTAAATTTCTTGTATTTTTTTCATCGAATTTGCAAAGTGACTGACCTTCCAGTTATTAAACAAATCGACCAAATATCCATCCACGGTTTTCTCAAAGTACAAATCTCCGTAATTATCAAACTCCCACATCTCGCTGCTCATTTGAATAAAGATGTTCACTTGGGCCGTCATAGAGCGGAACGTGACCTAATTATGAATAAATTATGGAAAGATTAATGACATATCAAAATGACATACCCGGGTTTCATCGGTGACGTAGCCACACGCCACTTTGTCTGCTTTTGACCACAACTCAGCCACCTGCGCCCTGGAAATTCCAAGATATCACTCAAACGCAAGAAAAATAAATTCCTGACATACTTCATCTCAGCAAATCTGATTTTCTGTGTCATGTACAAACAACTGTTGATCTGTAAAAGAACGAAACATGAAATAAAAATCAAGTGAAGAAGATATATCACACACGAGGCTTTTCCTTAACCGCCACATATCCGCTCTGCTGAAGTACTGCTCACGGTACGTAAGCTCAACCAAGTCAAGCGCCACATCCTGGGAATCCAAATATGACCTTGGATATACATATACAGATGACCTTAACTTACTTTTGCGACAACCTTGTTGACAATAACATCCTTGTAAAGTTTGAGGTTGAAGTTAGCATTGGTTGCAATTGATTGTGCAATGCTGACTGTCTCTGAAATCCGCTCAATGTAAATGCAAAATAAATAGAATCACGTTACGTACCATTCTTCTGCAGTTCATCTTTCATTGGTTTATACTGCAGCAAGAGCCGACTGGAGAAACAACAGTAATTTGCTATTCAGTGTGTCAGTGTTATAGATGCTATAAAATTTCCTTTATGAATCCTATGACTTATCAGTGATCATAAATTTCCCCTTTTCACCTGTTTTCATCTTCTGGGTGGTAAATTTCAACCACATCTCCAGCTCCAAGCTGAGGAAATTCCTTGGCATTCAATAAAAGCTCTGCATCTGATGAGAAAGAAAAGAAATATACTTCAGAGTCTAGACAAGTCACAGTCGTAGAGAATATTAAAGAGGACCTCTGGTTGTTTGGAACTAGTAACGGATGATAGAGGATACATCCCAAAAGACAAATACGCCTTTTGACTGATATATTTTTAGACAATATGCTTGCTGTGGGGTAATTCCTAGATACATCGAATTTGAGAGGTTTAAAATCTCGCTTTCTTCTCGCCTTCGATTTCATACCGTCATAAAAGTATTTCTTCTATTGTTAACAATGGGAGCCGTCAAGTGAGCAGATCTTTCAGCAGTTCTCATAAAAGAAATCTCGCACTCATGATCTCATCTCGTTTCAAGCTTAGAAGCTATTCTCCTCTGCCTGAGCAGAAAATTTGTATTTTAATTTGTCTTGAATATCATTCACAGTTGACCAACTTTTTCAAAAAACGGTCTTTCGTCACTTAATAAAGCCCACAGAACCGATCTAAAAAGGTTCCGAAATGAACAGAGGTCCTCTTTAAAAAATGCTAGACTACCGACACTAATGATCATTACGTATCCTCCCCATTTAACAATCAATACGCTTCTATTATCGCCCACTCTAGCACCCCATCTGAGCTTATGGAGACAATCCCATCCGATTTTTAACAGTGCATAAGTATTTACCACTAAAATTTTTCTGATGGATGTGTAATTTAAAGTATTTCATCGTGCTTCGAGAGGATTTGACATCCTTCTTCAATCCTATTTTTCTTCAAAAAAAGTTTGTCAACACTACGTCCAAATATCCGGCTGCGTTGAGCTCCGAGTGAACAGGGCGAAGATGGCATCTAAGAGGAAAGACAGGAGGCCGCAAGATTCAATGGTCAGATGCTTTGAAGTCACAGATCCAACCCTCCATTCGAAGGGCCACACCATTTACAAAGTGACTCAGAAGGTACTGCCCATCTTTCCTGCCGCTCGCCTCCCTTTCAAAGACATGCATCCCTTCTATGGGTTTCAGTTTGACGTCTGTTTCACATATGCATAATCATAACGTTACCGCTACTTTTATTACCTATATTTTTTAAGTTTATTTTTAAGTTTATCGTTATGTTTATTTTGTTTGTTATCTCCTTATGATTAAATATCTTATTTTTCGTTATCTCACTCTATTTACTTATTATTTAATCTCTTGCTCCGAGGACAATCACGTTATTCTACAGACTAACAGAGTCCTGATATAAAAGGACTTAAATCTTCTGACCTGACCTTGACCTTCGTCTTTTATTTTACTTCCATTCCTTGAATAACTTATTCATTATTATGCTAATAAGCTGAGAAGTATCCTCTTGTGAGCGTTTCGGATACTTCGACACTCAACCTCAAAGTCAGGGCTTCATGTGTAGGCTTCAAAGTGGCTATTGCCCTATACTTAATGATACCTGGGACCTGTCCTTCTTTCAACTTCAACTTGAACCGTGACGTCAGAAACAGAGTAATTTTTGGACCAGACATGCGTTGTATTAAAAATGCTCCACGAGACTTCAGACAATGTCTCGCCTAATTGTCATGTGACAAGAAATTTCTACATTCTCGCCAAAGCTCGCGAGATTTTAGTTGAACCTGAAACTGTTCCATAACTTCCAGATTCTCGGTTGTGACCTCCTTATCCAGTGGGTTGAAGCGAGGTTTGGACCGTGACGTCACGGTCCAAGTTGAAGTTGAATGAGTTATCATAAACCTTAGATCCAGAGTTGAACATTATTTTCGAAGATTCCCGCTAAAGATGGGAAAATTTGTAAGATTGGCTGTGTTGACAAAGCGGTTAATTCTTTGTGCGTTAATAATAGTTTCCTTCAATTATTTTGACTGTCTCTGCTCGCCTCAGGGGTGTAGCCAGGGCATGGCGGGACAGCGCCTCGGCTTGTGCCCCGGTAAAAAAAAAAATTAAAAATGTATATATAACATTGTATTATTCATTTCCACCCATTTTACGGGAGCTATGTACCCATTAATTTTTTTTTTTTTTTTTTTTTTTTTCACTGAATTATTGTTGTTATTGTTATTATATTCACTGAATTATTGTTATTATATTGAATTATTGTGATGTTCGATGAGGAACGAATAAACATATATATATATAAACGGATTAAACGGTTGCTTTGAGACTTGAGAGATATATAGAGACATCAGGATTAAATTAAAATTTAAGAGAGGATCACATTGTATATCTGACTTTATTCATTCATTCTGTAGTTGCTTTGCTTGACACACTCTCCCTGTCATTCAGGGGGATGAGGAGTGCCGTGGGGGTGGCGCTTGATCTGATAACATGAACTTGATGCAAATACTGTTTATCTTGACCAGGTCATCTACGTGGATGCCCCAGAAAAAGAGGTTCAGGAGGTGAGTCTCTTCTCAAATTGAGTTTACGCTATTTCACATGAATTCTTTTCAGTTTGTCGTGTGGAGGCGTTACAACGACTTCAAGAAGTTGCACAAAGCGATGCACTCTCTTCACATGGCTCTGCAGCGCAAGGAGGAATTCCCGCCCTTCGTGGGAGCCAAAGTGTTTGGTATTTTTGTGTTTGAATTCACCATATTTGTTATATTGTTGGTTTGAAGGTCGATTTGACAGCGGAGTGCTCACACAGAGAATGCAGAGTGGACAGGATTTGCTCAACTTTATTGGGCAGCGTCACTACCTAGTGGCTAACAAAGCATTTCAAGTGTTCTTCCAGGTAAAATGAGAACCTTCCATCGAACATGAAATACATTTAGATTTTTCTGCAGGCGGCTATCAAAGTTGAATCAGATGCAGCTAAAGATTCTATTTTACAACCCGTGCGAGAATTGAATAACGGCAACTCAGAAACTGAGAAACCGACACCAGCGATAAGCGTTGACAGGGCGCCCGATCATCTGAGCGTGCCGCTAACTGACAGCAAATCCAGGTCGACGAGGTATGAATTATTTGTGATTTGTGAACTTTTTGTACGATTTCTCTTCTTAGTTCTGAGGATCTTCTCGGTGGCGTTTGGCAATTCCGCCAGATGGAGGACGGCATAAGCATCGGAGACGAAGACGATGACGATGAGTCAGACACAGACTTCACAGACACAGACTCGGCCGTAACCACACCCCTTCCAAAGGGAGACATCGCTTTCTTTGACCCTCTGAAGCCGTCGGAGGAACAGCAGTCATCTAGCAATGAATGGCTCCTGTCAAAGATGGCTGTACTTGAGACGGAGGTAGTGAGTGAAGCCAGTGAAAGCACCAGTGAGGAATACCTCAAGTGCACGGCCAGCGAGGGAAGCGTGGAGGTAGAGATGACCGGGGCTCAGCCGCAAGATATTCTCCAAGATCTTCTGCTGGACAGTCAAGAGGTGGACACGCCAGACGCTGTGGCCAGACAGGGGTCAGTGATGGAGAGTGGGCGTGGCGATCTGACCGCTTCGCCTCTTCAACCGAGCGGTCAGATGACCCCACAGAAGCTGATGTCGCTGAATTTGAAGGACAACGGAGACTACATCATCATGGCAGCCAATCAAATCAGCTTAGCTCAGCAATGCGAAGCAAACGGCAGCTTTCAATTAGCATTCAGCTACTATAAGAGTGGAGTGGGCATCCTGCTCACTGGAGTGCAGAGTGAGCCCTTCACGCTTATCTCTGTGCTTTATTTTTTCCGGTTTTACTTCTTTCCCAGAGGATGACAACAGCACTCGTCGGGAAGTCGTGAGGCGTAAAACGGCGCGTTATTTGATGAAAGCAGAGGAGTTATATCACTCGCACTTATCAGAAAACCAGAGCAAGGAAGAACCACAGAGATGGGACGTGAGTGACCTTGTGACCTTTTTGTGCCCCCTTTTGACCTGGTTTCTAGACCGGACAGCCATCGCCTGCCAAAGACCTTGACCCCAGCGTGGCGCTTCTTCAGGCGCCAATCTCAGAGCTGAAGAATTACAAGACGATTGGGGTGACAGGATCCGTGCTGCTGGTCATGGACGCTCTCACAGAAGGCACGTTTGTGATCAAGGTAGCCCCCCTGCCCTGAGCCCTGCCTCTCTTTCTACCTCTTGTTATTTGAGCAGGTTCTGCTGAAGAACTGCGTCAAACAGGATATGAGACGCAGCATCCTACCCACCTTTGTTCCATATGTCACTCGCTTGTATCGCTATTTCGAGTCGGACAGTGCTATCTACTTGTTGCTGCAGTACGCCACGGGAGGGAAACTGTGGACTTACGTCAGTGATTACCTCAACCAGCACCATGAGATTCAGATAGATGATGCGCTTATTGAAGATAAGGCCAAAAGGGAACGCTCGAAAACCCTTGATCCAGCACAGAGGGAGAAATCATTAGAAGGCGAGACAGTGCTTCCAGTGGAAGGCACCGAGGTCAAAGAGCCAGAGGTCAAAAAGCCAGAGGTCGTAGGGCCAGAGGTCAAAGAGACAGAAGTTGGAGGAGACAAGGAGTTGTTTCAAGAGGCTCTGGAGAGGACAGGACGGCCAGGTCTTGAGTACTTCAGCATTAACAGCGTGGACAGTGATAGCGAACCAGGATCGCGGTTCCACTCAACCGCATCAGATCATGTTGCTGAGATCAATGAGATCCTTGAGGAAACGGATCAACATGTGGATAATTCTAGTCAGGACTTGGATATTGATTTAATAGCCCAACAGGCCATTGCACGCTCAAAACATTCAACGCCAGCACAAGAGGTTTACGTTGTTGAGAACGAAGATCTTCCCTCTCCGAGGAGAACCTCGAAAGTTCTGCTCGGAGACGACAGTATTTATGACCGTTTTGGGGGAGCTGCCTCCCCCGAACAGAGCAGCAGTAGCGACTCTGCTGTCGGCAGCCCTGCTTCACAGAACACCGAACAAAAGACCTCAGCGCCCAAAGAGCACGAGGAACATTTGCCGCGATCGCGAGTGTGTTCAGTTTCACAGGTTTATCGCTTGCCCTCGCAAGACAGGAGTTTCGGAGAACCCGAGAGGAAGCCTCGCAGCCGGAACTTGTCGAGTGTTTTCTGTGATTTGGATTTAGCAGCGTCGTCTGATGGTGACGAGGGGTGTCACCGGGGTCCCCTCGTTCGGCTGCCTGAAGGTTGCGTGCGACAGTGGGCAGCGGAGATGGTGGTGGCACTGTCGAGACTTCACTCCCTGGGAATCGTCTGCCGGTGGGTGGATAAGTGCCTCTGGCCGGGTTAATACTGTCTTTCCCAGGGATCTAAAACCAGCGAATATACTGCTTGGAGAGCGTGGTCACATTCTGCTTAGCCACTTCAGTTGGTGGAATTGTGTGGACTGGACGCTTGACCAGCAAGCGGTTGATGACCTTTATGTGGCCCCAGGTCAGTCCGTCGGTCGTCATATTTCGGATTTTACGTTGTTGTTGTCTCGGCAGAAGTTCTCAGCGTGTATGATGTGGGACCCAGTTGCGACTGGTGGAGTCTGGGGGCACTGCTCTTTGAACTGCTTACCAGTAAGGTGTGCACGCCAACTATTTAATCTATCAATTTGAACGTGAATAAACGTACTTCTCGTTTCAGACGTTGTCTTCGTGCCAACCGTGTGGAGTGACCTCACACACGCTGCTTGCCATTCCCTCTGACCTCAGCTCTGAGGCACAGTCGCTCTTACACGAAGTGAGTACAACACAGAGATGTTGATTAGCATTGATGAATCAATTGCGTAATATTCTTGGCTATCTTAACCCGATTCATTCTCTCAGAATGTGGCGGTCATTTGGTTTGGATTTTTGCCAAATTCTGTTCATTTGGCCCTCGGCTGTTGTCCATTGGGACGTTTGCCTCTTTTTTTGGATTTTTCTCTTAATTCTTTAATTAATTTTTTCTCTTAATAATTAATCATTATGAGATTCATGGCATGGACCACAGCAGAGGTCATCTGTTTGATTAGATGACCTCAAGTCAGCATTCAACTGATTCACCGCTGAATTACATTCAAACCCGTTAATCCGACCTCATGTGTTCCGCCATTTTCACCTCCTGACCTTGAATCCCAGGGATGTGATGTACATTAAATAATGCTCAATATTCACAGAGTGAATAAACCGACCGGTCGCTAATTGATTGGAGGTGCTATTATGTAATCCGTTTTTTTGTTGTTGTAGTTGTTGCGCCCCTCCCCTCAGGAGCGCTTGGGGGCGGGGCCTGGGGGTGTGGAGGACATCAAGGCGCACCCGTTCTTCTCAGGCATCAGCTGGGGAACCATGCTAGGGGTCTGACCCTCGTGCCTTACCTCGAAATCTTCAAAGACTGAGTTCCACCCACTTTGTGATAATTTCGTTTTCAGTGTTTGTAATATAGGGCCTAGCCCTCAAGCAGTTAATTTTTTTAGATTTTTTTTTTTTTTTCTCTTTCAAATTTCCTACCTCCATTGGTATTTGTTATTATCACATACATTTTAAATATTACATAATACAAATTTAGATTTAATTTTTGGTTTAACTTTGACGAATGTCTTAATGAGTGCGTGTGACTTACCTTCATGAATGTATGAAGAGAACGAAATCCCTGCACCAATTCATTCCATCAATTATGCATCTAAGCTCATGATAATTAATTAATTATAACTGTTATCTGGTCACATTTACTTGCATTTCATTGTAATAAAAACTCTAACCAAATTGTTCTTTGATGTCAATTTGAAATTCATGCATTCTGACAATTTATCGACCTGAATTGTGTGAGTGTGCCACAATGGGTATAAAACATCATGTCTCCAGATCTGAGTAAATTCCGCTTTGATCCTGCAGAGATTCCCAAATCAGACAGGTTCATATCCATAGAAATATAAAGGAGTAACTAGAATGCTTATAGGGGTTACGTGATCGGACAGGTTCATCTCATGAAAAACGCTCAAATTGACCCACTTTATTGTTGACTGACCAGAGAGCATCTGGTTGATATTTCATTCCATTTACCATCTGCAAGGGCGCCAAACGCCCAGCTATTATACAGTCACGTTAACAAATTCTTAAGGAGATTCCGTTCGTTCAGAATAGAGGGCAGAGAAGATATCAAGAAGCGTTGTCAGCGAAGGTGTTTAGCCACGCCCCAACGACCCTTCACGGCGAAGGGGCAGCTATGCCCACCAGCGCTATTTGTTGTACTTACTTCGGGGAGCGTCTGCGGCATAAAAATACACGGAGTAAAACACGGTCAGCGAAAGAAGTCCTAAAAGATCAACGCTGCTTTCCACTTTGATTGATGCTTGCTGAAGGAAATTATGCGCTCTGTGACGAACAAACAACCCGCGGAATGAGTTCAATCCACTATCCCACACGAAACATCCTCGAGTGAAAACTGTCCTCCGTCGCTGAGCGCTCAGGCATCGACACGATCGAATGTTTCCGAATGGGATATCGACGCAAGAGAATTAATCGATCTTAGACTACATGTAATGTTGTACACTGTTTCGATACCCGTGATTTATCGATCATGAGTCTACTAATTCCGTGCATAATTAGGCCTGCGACTTACGTCCAAACTTACGTCACAGCCGTGGCAAATCAAGTGAATACCGGTAATCTAAGCTTGCACCTTTAGACCAATAATAACAATCCCTCACCTGCAGTTCCAGAAATGAACGCACAGCAGTCTCCATCCGCTATAGAGGCTGTTCTTTGCTCTTCCAATCAACCCCCCGCATCCCCGGTCTTTATAAACCAGATTTACCAAGGCGATGTCATCAAAAGGTCGGCGAAATGAGTGATAAAGGAGAAGGTCTAGACGAGGGCTTGAATAGCCTCGTCTCTTCCGGAGAAAGTCGCGGGTTCCGCCAGCTGATTCCGCCTTTTAGACGTCGCTCCAACCCAGAGAAGATAAAATCCGGAGTTGACACCATCCTGACTTTCCAGGATAAAACGTACGTGTTGCATAACCTGCCAGGACTGCCGGACGCAAACAACAGGGAGGTGAAGAAACCGAGCAAGATTACAGCCAAACTGAAGCCTCTGACGGTCATCAACGAGAAGAACTTCAAAACTATACTGGTGCAAAGACCAACATCGCTGTGTGACCAGAACAACCCAGAGGATCTTATCGTGAACTGCCTGGAAGAGCCCATCATGGAGGAGGACCAACCAATGGTCACGCAGAAGATGGAGGAGGAGGAGCAAAGGGAGGAGGGGGAGGAGGAGGGAGAGAAGGAGGGAAGGCGGGAGCTGGAGTTTGGCGGAGCTGTTGGAGTCATGGTCAACATGGTCACGATGCCTTTGACCATATATCTGACCACTGCTGCTTGTGACCAGGTCAGTTCACTCCTGTGTCGTTGTTTTTGTAGATTTTCCTCGTGCTATATCAGAGGAACACTAGCCACAAATGACACAATCAAAAACCAAACTTTCCCATTCATAAAATATACGCCAAAGAAAAAGAAAATAATTTAAAACATTCTATGACGAATGCTTTCAGCACGAGTGCCCTTCTTTCGTTGAAATCAGTGCATGAACAGTATAACTGCCTGATATTATTACTATTCAGTGAGTGCATGTAGAAATGAAATGAAATCAATGCGTTATAAGCCAGTACCCTCGTTATAGTCTGATACATATACGATCACTATGATGCACACTGAGCGACTCCAGTTTTCTCTCACCAACTGCCAGTGCAAGTTAAGACATTATGCTAGAGTTTGTTGGTAAGTATAAATAGCAGGCATATTATATAATTATTGCGGTCAGCAAATGATTCAAATTTATTGAAATCAACATTTCCGCCACGACTGCATTTGTTTCCATTGCATCAGACACAAGAGTAGGTACATATAATGGATTATTCTGTCCTTCATTGCCTCAGTGTAGTTTCTGGGGTACATACAGGGTGATTCAAAAGTTTACGAGGGTTGTTCGAAGAGTTCGCCGCCTTGCATAGAACGCACGATACTACGGACGTGAAATTCCGAGTTTAGATAGAGGAAATGTTCACCAGAGCACACATAGCGTTATTCTTTCCGTGGCACAACACGTTTTTGATTGAGCGCACTTCTATCGATATCACTGTCAAAGCCTCATTTCGCGTGCGCATAATTTGATTTGTGGGCCTCGCATAACACTTTCTCGCGACATCTGCTCTCTGGTTTTAATTTTGTATACTGCTTGTTTATTGGCTTTGCTGTGATAAAAAATTGTGGAATCCTGTCGCAAACAAATTTAGTTAACATATTCCTAAAATGATACTACAATATCTCACCGAAGGAATAAATTAAGGCATTTTGGGAAAAATGAAATCTGGCTAGGTAATTTTTTTTTTTTTTTGAAAAGTAAAACATAAACCCGCACAGTTTGACCACCCCGCCTCAGAATCGACATTTCGGCGCACATTTTTGTTGATAGAAGTTGATCACAACTACATATGACCATGTTGAATTAATGGAATGTTCGATATAGTGTCACCTGTCGTTCGGATGTGATTTCACTGAAGTTTGACAGATCATTAATTGTAGAGAAAAATAGAATTTTCTTGTCTGTAAAGACTGGTTTAAAGAAAAGAACATTTTTGTAACACATTACGCCAAGTTGAAATAATAAGTACCCACTACTTGTATAAATATACTTTTGACTCACCCTGTATTATTCGTACGGAACTCAATTTCAAATAATGATCGAATATTTAATAACAATTATGATGCGCGACTCGTGACCCTGTTGATCATTTCGTCGTAACTGAGAATCAAAGTCGTATGCGCCGTCTGACCCCTGATTTGCAGGCACTTAAAACAGTCAAACAACACAGATGCAATGCTACAAAATCTAATCAAATATAACTTCCATTCTGATAACGTCAGTCAGAGTGCAACAGTGCGAGAGCTGGGTATCTTGTCGTATAATGATTGTCCTGGTATAAATTTCCATATTTGGCCTTTGAAATCCCGGCTCCACGTGACCAGTAAAATAGTAGCACACTGCATAACAGCATGTTTAACACCGTGTAACTACCATCCAGGAGGCATGCACTGTATCCCGGATGCCAAGACTTCCGAGGTCACCGAGTGCGTACTTCGACCCCGGAGCAGCCCTGTTCTACGTGGCGTGGCTTGCCGCTCAGGTGTTTCTCCACCTGGCCATACCTGGACGCATCGTCGCAGGTGCCCCCCTGGCCAACAAAACCACCATCTGCTACATCTGCAACGGTGAGAAGCACAACGCAATCTCACGAGTAGTACAACAGACAACATTGGTTATTCTTTCCAGGTTTCCAAGTTCTTTTGGTGACATTCTTGGGTTTCATCGGGTTCAGCTTCATCTGCCCCAGTTTGGCATTCCTGCTGACTGAGAGATCGTTCGGGGTCATCACTTCTGCCAGCGCTGTTTCTATCATCCTGAGCATCTTCCTTTACCGGAGTTCATTCACCGTGAAGACTGAAGCTCTGTCAGCAATCGGCAACACTGGTGGGTTCACCATAACCTCTTAATCATACACAATGAACGGTGGTCTGAACACACAGGTGTAATGCTGTACGACTTCTACATGGGCCGAGAACTGAATCCCCATCTAGGGCCCCTGGATCTGAAGTTCTTCTGTGAATTGCGTCCAGGGTTGTTACTCTGGGGCGTGATGGACATCAGTTACGTCATTAACCAATGGCATCGAATCGGTCATGTTGAGTTTGAACTTGCTGCTCTTGTATTCTGCCACCTGTTGTACATCGTAGACGCTCTCTTCTTTGAGGTGAGTCTGCCGTGAGTTCCCGAGTATGAAAGTAAACTGTCCATTAATATTCACAGGACACGGTACTGACCACCCTGGATATCACCTCCGAAGGATTCGGCTTCATGCTGGCGTTCGGAGACCTGGTCTGGGTGCCTTTCGTGTTCAGTCTTCATGCTCGATTCCTTGCTTTCCACCCTCAACATAACAGCAAAGTATTCATCCTGGCAATCCTCGCACTCAATGGTTTGTCCTCTTCTAGTGACTCGTGTTGTTTCATTTAATATCGACCCGACCAAGGTTTCGGTTACTACATCTTCCGTGCGTCCAACAACGAAAAGGACAAATTCAGACGACACCCAGGCTCCTCAGGATTGAAAGGTCTGTATAGATGGATGTGCCAACCCAACTAGCATCCCTCATCGCAAGAGGAAGCATTTAGCTATAGTAGATATCGAGTGATTTGTTGCGGAAAGTTCATTTGTACCAAGCCCAATGTTTTGAACATTTCTTGCTGTCCCTGTCATAATCCATGTTTCGTGACATTATGAATAAAATGATTACATGTATGAGGTAAAAAACCAACAGTATTATAATTATCCTCGCTTTGGTTCGTTCGGATACGCTAGTAGCAACTGCGTGTTAATGTAGTGGACGATTGGTCTGCCATTCAATGTATCGTTTGCACAGGACTGCGGACCCTGGAGACTCCATGCCAGCAGAGTGGTCTTCTGGTGGATGGGTGGTGGGGTTGGCTTCGTCATCCAAACTACCTGGGCGATTTCCTCATGGCTTTCTCATGGACGCTGCTCTGTGGTTAGTTTTGCAATTACGCAATCGTAGCTCACAGTTTTGTCATGGCAGGATTCGGGCATTTTGTGCCGTGCATCTACCTGTTCTACTTGAGCCTCGCTCTGCTCCATAGGACGAAGAGAGACGACAAGAAATGCGAGCAGAAATACAGGGAAACTTGGCTTAAATATAAACGAATGGTGCCATATTGCATGGTACCCTACGTGTATTGACATTCCATCACATATTCGCCAACAACTCATCACTATGTCTAAAGAGAACCCTAAATGTAGTAAACACGTTGTCTGTTTACCTTTTGGCCATTGTGTGCATATGTTGTTGAGGTCAAGCTTCTCGCATTGGTTTTACAAGCATTAAATGGATTTTGTTTTTGGTGAAATTTCCATCCGACTCCGAACCTTTGGACGGGTGAATGGCCTCCAATCATCTAGAACAATAAACACGGCGTGTGTTGATGTACGTTGTGTTAGCTTGATATTTAAACAAAATTTACGACAGCTGCCTATAAGCTACATCGAGAAAACAACAACATCAATATAATATCTGTGACATTACTCGATAAATGACTCTAACCGATTTCCGTTGTGCTTGGCGTTATAACCATGAATGGCATGGCGCATTTATCGCTCTGCTGTTCAACCTCAACGGCTGTAATCATTTGTCTTCAATTAGCTCTTAAAAATCCGGCCGTGCAGCCGCTCCAATCAAAATTCCCGACCTGCTTTCTCGATGAGGGATCTTCCGAGTAGGGGGAACACGTGGTGCTCATTGCTTCCCATGATTGCTTCCTCGCTCTGGTTAGCCTCCATCGCAGACATCTGTTGCGCAATCATTCTTGGTAAATCCTACAGGGCACAAAATGTTCACGCGGCCCCCCTAGGGCCTAATAAATCATTATTAGAATCGTTCCACGCCAGACACAAAGACCGATTTAATCTGAGACTAATATTATATTTGTTCATCGTTGAAATACATGAATGTTTGCATAGAGGAAAGCATTGCGTACAAATTGGATACAAATTGCCTAAATGCCATCAAAGGGAAGAGTCACAACAACCGCCGATTACGTCAATCAAACTCCGAGTGATTGACAGACTGATTTGCTTTGTACTTTGATCTGCGAATCTTCCTCTTCTTGCTCTGAAACAAAAACTATCGTTACCATGGTAATAATCAAATTAATTAAATCACCTTATCATTGGAATATACCGCGAAGCTGACAATTCTGGGTTACATAATGTGTTATTAATAGTGTTATAGTGCGTATAGACGATATGTAGGACTTCCGGCTTTAGACATTGGTTTCCCTGGCAACTTTTGATCTATGACTCCGAGGCTTAGAAGAAGAATAAGCAAAAGCATTTTCACGCCAAAGTGATGGATTTTTGGCAGTAGACAGCCGCCGCTGCAGCTGGCAGCTGCTATACGGCTCGATGCCCAAAGCCATCATTTCGCTGGAACACAATACAAAGGTGAACGTACCTTTAGTTTCCTTCTCAACAACTTCTTCTTTCGTTTGCTGTTAATTTGGGGTCTTTTCTTGGAATTCGCGAACCAAGATGAGAAGTCGATGGGGTCGACGCATATGAGGCATCCGGGGCACTCCAGGTGTCCGTGTTTGATGTAGATCATGCGCACGGAGCTGCACGAAGCAGACACCGAGTGGCATTTGAGCAGGTTGAATTCTGGACATCGCCAGATCTGAAATTGTGAAAGAAAAATGCTAGTAATTGAGGCGCAAACCAGGTCATGTTAAGTCTGGAGCTTAATCAACATTATTGACCTCCGTGTAAGCAATTGGCCGGTTGTAGTAGCTGGGTTTCTGCCTTCATGCAGGACATGACTGCCCCATTGGAAGATATTATACAGTTTTATATTTATTGTACCATGGGTTCAAAATAATTTGAACTCTTCCTAATCAGTTGCTGGGGTCCTAGGTCCTACACTACACTACATGTATACTAGGGCCCTAGGCCACGATTTTTTCCAAAGAAAATATTCCTCTAATTAATTACTGCACTTTCCAAAGACTACTAGTAACCCATTTCAATGCTTCAATATTGTACCACCCGATATGTAGCGATAAAGTGCGATAGCATGGGTGTTATCTGTGCCTTGTTCCTTCTTCTGCTATTGTACAACTCTAACCGCACAATGAAATTCCAGGAAAAAGTAGAAACCACTGAGCCACCGTGTTGATACCATCAACCACCGAACCACAACCGCAAATGTCATCCAGGCCTTCAAAGAAGTCTTCTGTCCCGATCAACATTTTCAGAGGATTTCAAGTGCAACATAAAGTTCAGTGATGAAGCACTGGCACTTGGAAGTTAAAAGCCACGCAATTCATCTCTTGTTTCACTTGTCATGAGTTGAATGTTTCTTTGATGCCAAACACTTCAATATACAAATAACATTTCACAAACAGAATTTTGAACAATTCTTGTTCAGCACCGGAAAATGAACTGCTATTTTGGTTTCACGGGCCTATATGCAGCAGATGGGAAAGGTTCCAATAATCTTTGAAAACAAATAAAGTATCTTGCGTATTTGAATTAGGATATAGACCAATTTTGTGGCATCCACTGTATAGCCAGCGAAGATATGTCTCACATTAATAGCTCTCGAATCTTGCGATTAGGGGCATCATTCGCTATTGTGCGTGGTAGGGGCATCTGACATACACAGAGAAATGACAAAAACCGTTGTTACATAATTTCAAACACACCGTATCTGCAGACCAGGGATGTCATATCAATCGATCGATATTGATCAAATCTATAAATCTATCATACTCATTATCGGCCTCTTAGCAGCCCCACCCCACCCTATTCCCCGGCCTACTTTCCCTCTTAATCTAAACACCTCTCAACAATTCCGATAAGTTGCCAGTTGCTTTTACGGCTCTAGCTGTTAATCGCTCCCTGCAGAAGCGATTTCGCGCCGATAGAAACGGACCCTTACCACGTAAGCGTTGGCGCCAATTTGCGTCATCGAAGCCACGCTGAGGAGCAGAAGGAAAAGCCTCATCGTGGATCTACTGATCCGGATAGAATGCTGGTTAATCCACGTTCACATCGCTGGTAGACATCACACAAGACACGCGGTCAAACAACACAAATGACGCCGGTTATGCTGTTCCACCGACACAATTATAAACACTGTGGGTTTTCTGCTGCGGCAGACAACAGATCCAGAAGATCCGAGAGGAGAATTTGTTTTGCGATCAATTCGGGAATGGTCCCTGAATGAAGAACTGCATGCTCCCCAGAAGTGTTTGCTGCTTGAAGGCGATATAAGTTGCTTCCGAACAGAGAGCCTGGAACAAAGCGAGTATAGATGGTAGAGATTACAGTCGGGGGTGCCGAGGCAATCTCCCTCGGGCTTCAAGGGTTCTTACTCTTAGTATTTATAGATAGAAACACATGTTCTCTCTTTCATCGGGCTATCCTTTTTCCGTTCCGCGCGTCATCCGAATTTCGGAAGCGCAATTCTGTGCGTGAAATTGGATTATCAGGCAGTGGGAGAAGAAAAAATGTCGTTCTGTGAATGCACCAACGTACACTAATTCCACGCTGTTACCACAACTGCATTTAAGTGCTTTGTGTTCTACCACGAATGCCGCAGAAGGCGATTCATAAATATAGGCCTATTCGTAGGCCCTAAATTATGACGTCATCATATTCATGCATCAGCTGAAAGTTTCTGTTTCTAGTGATTGGTGCAAAGAGATGAGGTTGACACAGTTGACGGTGAAGTTTGTGTTCGGGATTGATCTTCCACTCAATGCTAGTAAATTTTAAATATAAGTAGTTACTGCAATTAACAAACTGACATGTATGCCTTGTACCAGTTTTACCATTTAAAAATGGCCAGATTGGTAAATTATGGAGAAAACCTAAGTGTAATTTTTTTGCTCCAGATTTTTTTTTTTTTTTTTTTTTTTAAGAGAGAATGAAAAATAGTCGGATTCTCGTATCTCACTCTCTTGGGGGTTATGACGTCATCTCTCCCATTTACCCGAAGCGCTAGGGTACAAAAAAGGTTCATCAATGCAATCACAATTTCATTAATTGAATTAATCAACGAATTCGCTAAATTACAACTGTATATCTTGTAACGTACAAGCACTTGATTCGAAGGAAATCATAACGCATAAACAAAATAATCATAACGCTACGCAATGTACACTTAAAAGTGCGCTTGCGCAAGTACAAGATGGCGGGGTTTCACAACGCCTCTTGATTTTTTACAACTTTGGGAGGTTACTTTGCCTCCCACTGTGCCCCCCGGTATTGCCCAACACATCGGTAAGGACATAGGCCCATTTCGGGCCAGTGAAGCAAAGCGGAGACAGAGTGGTGACGTCAGGAAGATCGGATCACGAATACCCACGTGGTCCGGACCTTGTGGACCCAGCTGAGAGACATTCTGGAGAAGGCTGGACTTCCTTGACGCCACATCGCTGCGTTTCTAATCTGAAGACAAGTCCTGATACAAAAGGACTATAATATGTGACCTGACCTGACCTGACCTGAAACGAGGTACATGTACTAGTGATCTGTTTCATAACAATCGACCACATATTGCACTTAAAATCGCAAAAATATTCAATTATTTTGTTTTGTATCTGTTTTTATTGTTAAATAGAGTGAGAACCGGTCAGTTCAAACATCGCGTGATAAGTTATTAATTCTATAACTAAAGATAATAATTATTTATCGTCACTTTCCGAAAGGAGGCTACGATGTCGAATCGTTTGTGTTGATCCGTTATCATAGCAATCTTTTTTTCGCGCCTGTGAACCAAAATATTTTGGCGGGAGAATTTGAACGACTGAATAATAATTATGCGCTGTTCGTGTCTCATAATTTATACCATGAACATGGGACAAGGAAATTATTAATTCCCGCTGGAATGATTGATTAATTAGTGTTGATATTTTGGTGGGTGAAACCAACACAAATGCCAATTCACCCCATAGAAGCTAGAGAGGCTGGATAAACTCATTCCTCATATCCATATCCGAACAATCCTATCGCAAATCATCACTCGGACCAGAATGCATTTTAACCTTTGCTTCGTTCTTCTAGAAACTGTTTTCTTTGCATCATGGTCGAGGACTACATGTACATCTCTATCATGTGCAATTGTACGTGTAATTTGAAATAAAAATAATGAACTTTGTTTTCTTTCTTTTTCCTCGCATTTATTATAACTTTGCGTCAGATAGATTCTCAGTAATGGTTACCATGGAGGTGATTATCTTAGGTTTGAAGTGCACTCTATTATCTGAGACTATCAAGTCCTTTCTTGCGTTCTTCTGTGCCCGCAATACAACATAGTTTGTCCACATTGTTTTTATTATAGCAATTATGGCAACGAATGGCTTTATATGCGTTATGATCGATATCTTATAATCAATCCGCTGCCTGACAGGGAGCGAGGGAAGATCCCGTTTCTCCCAGGTCATGTGCGTTTACCGACGAAGTGGGCATGCTACCAGTCTTACAGCATTATGCTACCAGTGTTACAGCATTATGTTGGATCAGTTGAATCCAATGTGAGGAGTGTGTAGAAGGAAGAGGATCGGAAGGAGAGGAAGGAAGAGGATCCGAGTTCAGATCCTTGAGGTGCTGCAATATCAGGAGTGCGTGGTGTTGATCTGACATCTCTCACCTGACTGTTGTCGATTTGTCAGATGACATTTAAACCAATTGAGGAATCCTCCGGTGATATCAATGCCTCTCATCCGGTTCAGTAAGATCACGTGATCCACAGGATCAAAAGCGGTGCTTAGGTCCAGGACGATCAAGATGGCATTTTGCTTCGATCTAGGATGGCGTTCGGGCCACTGTGCATTCGTATGACAGCTGTTTCAGTGCTGTGCGCAATACGGTAGGGCTCAGGTCAACGTTAGGGTCAAGATAGTCCAGTAGAGTCATCGCCACAGTTTTTTTCCTCATGATTTTCGCGATGGATGGAAGGTTTAATATAGGGCGGAGGTTCTCCATCACGATCGAGTCTGGGTTTCTTGTGCAGCCTTGAAACACTGAGGAACTTCCCCACTTGAAAGTGACCTGTTTAAGAGCTCAATAATGATAGGCGGCAATTCATGAAGTACGCGGGTCTTTGAGAATCTTCAGGGGAAGTGGGTTCAGGGAGCACGACTCAACGCAAGTGTTGAGGATTTCTGGGAATATGTCGTCAGTGAGCAGAGGAAAAGAACACAGAATGGTGTCATAGAGATGCCACTGATAGGAGAACACATTGTATGTCAGCAATATGCAACTGCTGGACGTTATCCAGTTCATGCCGGATCTTCATCCCTATGAGCAGAAAAATTCATCAATTGACTCAGCCAGTTCAGTACTAGGCTCAGTTGACAAGGGTAGTGCTTTTGACATTCAGCAGCTCACCAACTGCATGTATCGTGAAAGTTTCCTTGCAGTTAGCACATGTGATGCGCTCGCTGTAGTGCCTGGATTTAGCGTCGTCAATCATTCCGGCAACTTTGCTTTCTTGCTGCTGCAACATCTCTCGATGCACCTCTTGGCCAGTTTTCTTATACAATCTCTCAAACTTCCTCCTGATGTCCCTCTCTGAATGAATTTCGTCATAGGACAAGGACTTCCAATCCTTCAGTTCGGTTTGATTCTCTGTTCAGGAGCCAGTTTGTCGAAAACAGCAGCAATAACATTGTTCAGACCAATTCGTCTTTAGTCAGATCCCATGGCTAAGATTTGATAGAATATCGCTGTGGTTAATATTTGCACAATTAAAAAATTAAAACAGCAGTAAATATGTTAAAAAACTCCACAATTTGTCCAATTAATTATAAATATTGAATGGTGTGAATATCGTACCGATGCTAACGATATTTCCAGCGAAATAAGCATTTTGAATCTTGGATAACCACTGGCCCAATCACCTTTCGAAATCATAACGTTCTGAGAGCGTTGTGATTTCTCGATTATAGACATTGACTGTTTATTTGTCTCAGAACAACAAAAATAGCCATTGATCGTGCATGTACTTGAATTTTATCTCATAATAAATGGTTCGTGGTGATATTTTTTACATCCGTCGAAAAAGCCATAATATGTAATTGACAAATACAGACGCAATCAACACTTTCATACAATGTAATCAAATCGACAGAACAGAGTTTTTATTCAAACTTCAGACGCCAAATGAACACGTTAAAATTTGGGCAATGATAAATTAATATTTCACAGTACATGTAAATGAACAGATTGACCTCAGTGCCGTTGTGTCAATGGATACTTTCCTCTAGTATACGATCTGTGGACGCAGGCATCGCTTTGAACACTGTCACAGAACACCTTTTACTCTCAATTAAATGACTAGATCAAACGAAAACTGAATATCAAACGTAATATTTCATGATCAGCGTACTATACGCTATTACAGTCACATTGAAATCACAGTAGGGAATCCCAAATGACGTCATACCGAGGGAATTCCCCCATGCGCCTCGGCTTGATGGTGTCCATGGTGATGCTCCGCCCCCATCCCGGTGTACATGTACGGAGGCGTCAGTGCTTCGGTTTTCACCAAGTTCATGGTCATATCTCCCAACCCCGCTGACCTAGGGTCATCGTGGGTCATCATGCCCTTCTGGGGCGATGACCCTGCGACGAAATTGTACTTGCGGCAGAGATCGGCGTCCGAATAATGGTGATTCATGCCGAGATTCATGCCGAAGTTCATAGCTTGCATGGCTTGCATGCCTCCTCCGGAATGACCCTGCTGGACGTGCATGTGGGCTGACATGGTCATCGGGTCATCGCATGGACCGTACATGCTGGAAGAAGAAAAAATATAGACCTGTACATGTACACGCATAATTATAATTGATTGATTGTGTCAAGTCAGTAATTCAGTATGCATGTATGTGATGCATACACGTAAATGATTGGACGCATAGTAGGCCCTACGCATGCGTCAACTGTGGGCTATTGCTATACAATGAGGCATTAAAAACTTGCTTCGGATGTGGATATATGTACAGTAGCATGCAGTAGCTCTATTGTGGTGCTCGGACAATGCCGCTTTGCTGTCCATCCCACCTGAGCCACCGATCACGTGACTACAAACGGCCATAGATCACAGGACAGCGCTGCTCTCGATTATCGCTGACTCAGCTGTTTTGGCCGCCAATACAATGGGCCATGAATGTACGTTAGCTGCTTCAATGGATCGCCGTCTGCGCATGCGCAGCGTGCATCTGGTGGCTTGTAACATGCGATCCTTGTTTCACCTCCCGATTAGCTGCTTATCCTCGGGACCTTTTTTTGTGTGTGTTTCAGCCACAAACGATGGCTTAATATCGGCGGTATACTTGATTGTTGAAAGGCAGGTGGGATTTAATTAATGGCCTAATTAACATAAGACATGCTAATGAGCACGCCCATGGTAGGCGTGGCTGATCAAGCGGACAGGGCATTACGTAATAGGCATCCATTTCACAGGAATTGCTTCTTTGTTGATCGCTGTACGCATGCGCATTTAAATCAGTTTTCGAGCTGAGGAATGCCTTGAAGTGCGCAGGGATGCTCAATGCGCATGCGCGAAAGTGTTGTGCGAGTTTTATAACGAAATTTAAATATATCACAAGCATCATGTTATATTCATCAACAGCTCCAATGATGAATTTTGCAAAACAGTACAATTACGGGTCCAATATTTTAAGCCAAATGAAGGGAGGGGGGCGGGGAGGGTGTGAAAAAGGCCTTTGATGCATAGTATAAAATATTACACAAATCTATGCATGTATACACAGGCGAATGATCTCAGTTCTTCTTCTTTGATATTTAATTCCTGCTGACTGAACTCTTTGCGTGCGACCAAGGAGTTCTTTTCGAGTGGGCTGATGACCTGTCAGATGTTTTCATTTCACTTCCATTGGTGACATTTGCTTTCCTCTCCAAAGTGTTAAAAAGAGCATTCAATAAATTGCAGATAGCGAAGAGGAAAAAAAAAAATCTAATTTAAAATGCGATTTCTGATTTAGAAACACGAAAGTCAACAGAATTCGTGGAAATAATTCTGCCGTACGAGTTTATTTGATTTTTCGTCGGGGTCAAAGAGTGCATTTCTGCACCTCTTTTAATGTCGTCGAATTAAGAGGCGAGGTGATGCTCAGGGGGAGGGGGGGGCGCTGTTTGGATCAGCCGAATTTATATTTCACATATGCGCACTGTATATATAGGTCGATCCAGTATGACACCGTTTCTTGTTTCATGTAACAAATAACAGCACCAAATATACGCCTTTACCTGAAGTCGTGTGTATGCGTACAATAATATCAATATAATGACGTGTACTGTACACAATTTACGATGACCTTAGGAATGTAATTAGGTTTTGTGTTTCATATATTTGCAAGACTTTGAATGGCTTCCTAGAGTCATAAAAAAAAAAAAAAAAACAAACAAAAAAAAACAAAAAAAAATAAAAAAAACAAAAACAAAAACAAAACAACTAATTACGACAGTTAAACATGACGTGCATACCTTCTGCACTGGGCTTGGTGCCCTCCGTGGGGGGTCCGATCCCTCTGGCGTCGATTCTTGAACCAATTGCTGACCTGGGTCAAGGTTAGGCCAGTCTTCTTAGCCAGCGCCCTTTTTTCGTCCGGAGTGGGGTATCGGTTCTGCTTGTAGCATTCTTTTAGGGCTTGGCGGGACTTCTCCTTGAAACAGTAGATGGTTTCCTCGCCGTCCCAAATGGTCTTCGGAAGTGGGTACTTTCTCCTCAGTCGATACTTATCCACTGCTCCCAGGGGCCGACCGCGGACTTTCTGCGCCTCCAGGTAGTGTGCTTTGTACCACATCTGTTGCATAACCGCGTGGTTAGCAGGGTCGAAGTTGTGGCTTTCGGTGATGGCGTACAACTCGCGGAAGTTGCCCTTGTGGAAAGCGACAGTGGCGCGCGCCTTCAAGACCGCCTCCGAACCCCGGAGCAGCTCCGACGGCGGGAGTGACCACAGGAAGCGAGCCAGTCGCTCCATGTTGCCACTCTGCTGGAGGGCCTCGCACACGCAGGCCACTTGTTCCGGGGAGAACGTCAGGGCCTTCTCTGATCCCTCGGCCTGCCCAGGAGAACCCTCGTTCTTGTCGTTCAGTGGGGACGGAGTCGGTACAGAGACAACGGCCAGATCGCCACACTTACTGCTGCTGCTGCTTTGGGGCGGAGACTTGAAGCTGCTGATGTTTTCAATTTCGTCGGCGGTGGCGTCGTACGAGTCCTCGCTCTTGACCAGGTCGTTCAACGGTTCCATATTTTCGTCCTGCATCAAACGGCAGTCGGAGGCCGCTCGGCGACAGTCCACGAAATTTGAAGTTCCCAAATCCATTGCACGTTGAGAGTGAGAGCGTAGCACTTGTGTAAGTCCTTCAGAAAAGTTAATTAAATCGCATTTTCCGCTTGAGATGTCTTCGATACACACACGTCACGCGGCTGTCAACGAGTGTCGCTTCTCCCCATCTATTTGCCGCTCTTTAAGGCGGGGGGCGGGGCTACGTCACATAGCCACGCCCGCCACATCTTGCGAGACCGCTGATTGGTCAGTCTCGTTCTCTCTCCTAATTCTTATAACAGGAGTTTGTCCATGAATGCGCGGATTATAACCTGTACATAACAATGAACACAATCACGAACAGGTACATCCCACAGAGAATCTCAGAGGCATAAGAATATAGACATATTTTTTTAATGGATTTCCCAGATGTGTTCAGTCATTTATTTTACTTCGCTCTTAGCACAGTACACTTGTGTACATCTCTATGTTCCGTGCTACAAATCATCATATAATAACAGGTGTGAATTTCGATGAAGCTTCATCTATTCATATCTGACGCTTACGTGTGGTGAGACAGTGAGAAGCCATTGCATTCAAGAGGCTTTGAATTCCGATGTAAAATGATTGTACTTGATTATGTAATTATGAATGACTCACGCACATATATCGTATATACATGCGTTGTATATAAGCTTGGGATTAATTTTCTGGGATTAGGAGTGAAATGCGTAAGATCATAATTAGATGAATCGGAAGCATTTGTGAGGCTGCATCTATAATTGCCTTGGCAATTTTGAATCTTTGCATGCACTCCATGTTGACATTCACGAGTACAATGACAAGCCCCTTTTACCCGAATGCACCCAATACATGCAGGCCTAATATATACATGTATACATGTATACATTGAGCACACAAAGTGTGTCTGTGTGTATCAAAACAGAGAGATCATTTTGAGTGTTTGCAAACACAATTCATTCACTCGATGCGCTTCTTGCAAACACACGTGCACTGAGTCTGAGAAGCAAAAGCCTCAGAAACCCGACACAGGAACATTTTCAACACCTTTCCGAGCAACTAACTCCTCCTTTCTTTAAAATGCCACTTGTGTTGACGAATCCTTCAAGCGTGTTTGAGTTATGAAGATGAGCAATAATGCAGTGTCGAATTTGGTCGTGATGGCGACAAAACCCGTCGAGGGGACTCTGCGAAATTCCGATGTAGATCAGACAGAGATTGACACGAGATTGACATCTGCCCAGGTGCGCCTCCAATCCTGCTCCCTCGTCCTCCTCTGCCTCCTCTTTCTTCCCTCTCCCCTTCCTCCTCATCTGAATACCTGTCGTCTGAGCCTTCCACTCAGGTTGCCTTCTTGTAATTTCACCCCCTTTCCAGCGCGTCTCCCGTTGCAACTCCGTTGTTCGCGTGCCATAACCTGCATCTTCCGACATCGCATCTCGCTTTCCATGAAACATCAAAGGCTGCGATTATGAAGCTAATTCGCGATGAGGCGATTTCTGGGCTATCGACGCTTTCATCAATTCGGCATATGGATCAACAATGCTCAGCGCATGCGTAATGAGCTCTCATCAAATCTTACATGTGTTCCTGTGAGTCGCGTTACGTAACTGTCGCTACCAGTTGGGCCGCGGTTCAAACTTCAAAATCAGAACTTGAAATTAGACAAAGCGGTGCGTCACCTATCACTCAAAATTCCACAGTGCACGCACATGTAAAGTGCCGCGAAGTGCCGCGAAGGAAATGCGCGAAATGCCGCGAAATGCGCTTCAATCGGCGTCATGACTCTTTTGTGTAACATGAAGCCTGCTGTATCAACGTATCAGTGTTAATGTTGCTTTCATTAATCCGCAATGAAATCATTGATTGAATTTGATTGCATGCCTCGGGCAGCTCATGACAATCATGAATCGAACTCTCGCTCCTGGCAGCAGCAACGCACCAGGTCTTGTTCGCAATCTGAGATCTCGCACACGAGCTCCCAGCATGACATTGACAGCACGTTCACACTGGAAGAAAGTTAGAAATGAGCCCATTATTCCTATCATTAAAATGTCGACAATGCCATATATTATCCACTATATGTATACATGTATATGAGATACAAGGCGACATATTTGGAGGCGTGTATATTTCGTCGTGACCTTTGACCTTGCTGTGGGGATGCGTTTAATCTGAGCGCTCTCTGATTAGCCGTTCCCGCGGGGGTGTCACTGGGCCTAGGGCAGGAGGGCTCCGGTTCGGAGGGCGTGACGTCAAAATCACTCGCTTGTTTTTCCTCCGTTAGAAAACCGAAAATTACACCTCAGCCCTGATTAAGGGAAGAAAACCGCATCTGTCGCTGGGTCACATGGGAAGTTGCAGCGGCGTGGGAAGTAAAGAAGAAACTAAATTATTCAGGAATTTATTTTATTTACGGAAGTTATTTTATATTTCAGGGTGATAGAAAATGACAACAGGCGACGTGGTTTTAAGATCAAGATTTGAGATATTACATTAATTCGGTTTGAATTTAATTACATGAGTACAAAATTAAAAATAGCAGATAAAAATCGGCTACTCTTCGTGCTCATGTTTAATTAACATTTCCAAGGGACTCGGGCAATTCGGATTAAACTGATCTTTTTTTTAACTGATCTTTTTTATTTTGACGATCAACCTGAATGCCTGTAGTTTATGCTGCACAATCAGTTTCCTCAGAACAATCCTTGCTCTTTTCCATTTATACGACATCATTTTCCGATCTTTTTCCTTGTGTGCTATACGTTACATGGATTGCACAACAGAATTCTAACCCCTCCTGATCCTTTCTGACCTCTGGGTCACAGTACTAGATATCACACCCCCTTTGAAGCGACGGGCGTAAAAACTACAAAGGGCGCTTAAACCCCTCAGCGGACTCACCCCCGGACGAACAACAGGTCGTAATCGCAACCCATTGTCGTCAATTTCAACAAATCAATCAATTTTCCATCAAAGCGCCGGAAACCAGAGACTTCGATCGGACTTTTTTGCTCGCCCATGCAATGTTTACCATCGAGGGCGCGCACGCTTTGTGGCGCGCATGTTAGGATGCCTACGACCATAGAGCAAAGCGAATGATTCCATTATACAAATTAGCAGAGTCAACACGTGGGTTGTGATGCCTGATCAGTTTACGCGACCGGTGCTGTTTGGTGACGTCACGCCAGACAGCTACCTATTATCGTTCGTGTGCAAATATGGCAGATTTGTGTCAGAGGATGAAATCAGATTATCTGATGCCGAGGGGATAATGGATGCACCCCGGGCGCTCAGTTAAGCCAACTTAATCGTTCTTCCGTATTGAGTACTGCGTGCGCATTAGGTTGTGTTTGGCTACACACCTTCATGATATAACTGTTGCAGCCCACCTGTGCTTACCTGTGGCGATGTCTGATTTGAGAGCGTGTATTTTAAGCGTAGAACGGCAGATTATAGCAACGCATGAGAATTTCCAACAGATCTATACCTAACTAATTAATAAATGCACAATTAATTTATTAGTATTTTTTTTTTTTTTTTTTTTTTTTTTTTTAATAATAATAATGTCTTATATTCAAACGGATGAGTGTACAGGTCAAAGTGCACGCAGACACCTCTACTGGTCGGTCGGTATATGTTATTATTCCTGGTAAAATTGCACAGTGATTATATATAGTGTTGTTGATTATGGAAGGTGAGGGTGTGCTTCGCTTGCGCTGTACGCGGCCATTGTGTGTGTTGATGATCTGCATACAGTTATAATGGGTGACATCTCCGGTTGCTGATGGTGCGTGGCTGCACCCCTGGACGGTCTGTTTGGCATCGGGTGACCACATTCACCAATGAAAGAAATCGCAGGTGCGTCGGCAGTGTCTCTCAGTCGATCATTATGCTTACCAGATGTTGAAAAAAATATATATATATATATGTATATATATATATGTAATATCCGATGTCATGATATGCATTTGAGGCCGACCTTTATGCTTTGATTTGGTTCCATGAAATGTTCCGTTGTTTCGGCAGTTTAAGCATGACGCAATGCACCCACAAAAGTCGACCTCCGCTGTGAAAATCTAGTTCAAATGATGACTCAACATTTGATAATGGAGATAATTTGAGGGAACCTCAATTGCCAAATCAAATGCCATGGAGAGGCGCCTCTCTTAATGAATGATCACCGTAGAGACCCCAAGCAGAGCTACCGCTGATCTTTCACATAATCTTATACGTTTCCATAGAAACCCAACACTACTTGGTCGCTTGGCAACGCGCGGGAATTCCAATGAATGTTACGACATTCGCATCTTTTATTCGATGCGCGTGAATAATGTATTCTTTTCACCCATCTCGATCAACGTTCATTGATTCCAATAAATATTCCATACACGCAAACCGAGAATTTTGCCTCAGTTTTTCAATGAAAAAAATCTTAAAATCAATTTTTGTGAAAGTGCTAGTTGGACCGCCTCAGCAAGGAGTCCATGAAATATGCATCTAGCATCAACCAGCCGCAGACCACAAGCGACTATAGCTGTCGCTCGCCTGGTGCCATGCAGGTAATTGCGAGGTGCAACGGTGTGTACGGTGGGTCTGTACTCAGCATGCGTTGTTTGTTCTTAATCATTACAACCAATTAGCGTTCTTGGCCTCAGGTGCTCGCAGATCAAAATTGCTGCCACGGCACATGCGCATAGATGTTCTGCGCATGCGCCGGCGGCCTGCGCATGCCCATTAGGATTTGGGGCCCAGTTAGGAAGCTTCCGGTTGGAAGTCAGCTGCTCCGTTGTCGTTCGGTGTGAAATAAAAGTTTCGATGGCGTCGTAGAGGAAATCCTGCAACGCAATATGTCTAAAGAAGAGATAATGCGATGAATATAATGCAGCTATTGTGCGCGCAGCATTCGGCGAATACTGTGCTCAATAGCGTTAATTAACCGCACACGGACTACCTCTGCACCGGTACTTGGAATGTGTTTATACTTCACTGTTAATTATGGTTTTACGGCTCCGACAACACTTCGTTGCTTTGTATATGAACGCCTGAGCCGAAATTCGGGACCAGGGTTATACCCCTACTATTTTCGATAGACACCAAGGGTTCTTTATCCGGCATGCTACCATAGACAGTAACCCACAGCGACTGACCTTGTTGTGCGGTTGGGCAGCACCGTAGAGTCACCGAGGAAAGATAAGACGATGTCTCACAGCCACAACGCCCTCCTACAGGGTCGCAACCCATCGACCTCAATGGGCGACATGCAGTAGACGGGGGAACAGATACTCCTCACCCCTCACTGCATGTGCTCAAAGAAACTTAGAAGCTATATAAAGCTTCTTAGATGTGCTCCATGAAATGTGTATTGTAAGTATTGTAGACTATTCTCAAGTTTGATCTACAGAGGACATTTTTTTTTTTTCTTTTCTTTTTTTTTCCCCCCAACTTTCTTTCATTGTGTAAGAATGGCATTGTAAAATGTCAAATGGCTGCATGTACATGGCATTTTTACAATTTAATATGTACAATTTTCATTGTGTGGTTATACTTTGCATGCATCATGAGTTATTCCCGTTCATCCGAATAATTTTTTGTGACATTTTCGGTTGGTTTTTGCGTTGAAAATCTTGATGTTTTCTCCGTTGCTTCCGTGAAGATTTATAAATAATAATAATAATAATAATAATAATAATAATAATAATAATAATAATAATAATAATAATAATAATAATAATAATAATAATAATAATAATAATAATAATAATAATAATAATAATAATAATAATAATTTATTTACTTATATATCGCAATATATACATATAAGTTTCTATGCGCTTCACATGAGTTAAAAAGAGAAACATAAAAGGTGGATAAAATAAAACGAGAAGGAAAAGTTCGTTAAAAGCTCTATTAAAAAGGTAGGTTTTCAATATATTTTTAAAAGAGACAATATTGGCCGTGTCTTTTAGTTCAAAAGGTAGATTGTTCCATAATTCTAGGGTTTCTATAATTCTAATAAGAAAAGTCGCCGAATTTTAAGGAACTATATAGAACGAAGCATTGTCTCCGCGCATCTCAGAGAGCTTTTCCCAGGTAAGAATTTGTGATTACTTGTACATCAGGTGTCAGCAGACCTTATTGGTGTCGGTCAACCGGGTCGCCCTGTTGTGGTGTCAATGTTGCGGCCACCTCGGGGCTTTCGCTAATATGGTCAATTAATCAGTGAATGCAAAACTGGACACGTGTTGGGCGTAGAGTGGACAGGGGTCAGCCGCTTTCTGCCCTTGAGGGAGGTCAGGGCGATAAGCCCAGAACACGATGCGCTGAGCGTCCGTGCAATCGCGATTATTCAAAGACAGAAGGCGAGTAAAAGACATGACAACATCACGCCATTGCGCATGCGTGCTGGTGTCTAATTTGTCACTTCCGTCGTCGCCAGTGAAGCTAATATAGAGCAACTCGCATTTCTGCGACGTCACTGTGTTTGTGCCGCCGCCGCAAGATGGCGTCAGCGCTATTAGCCGAATCTGGAGCAGAAGATGAAGTTGATGAAGAGCGGTCATTACGCTCCCCTTTGAAAGCCGACGCCTCAGAGGCCTCGCTGCCTCCGAAGCTCAGTTATTCCGAGACCGGCTTTTCCTGTCGGAGGTGTGTTGCACACCGGCTGCATCCGTTGTGCCGGCAATCCCCTCGCGAAATGTCCTTCCGCCGGCTGCACAAAGCATGCCTTTTGCGGCCGGAAAATTAGAGCCTCTCCCCCCCCCTCCCCAGCCTTCTCCTTGTTTGTTTATAAATAGGATTCTGGTCTCTAATAAAAACAAGACCTGATGAGCGCGCATTGAGGCCGAAACAGACCGCAGCTGAGCACTGCGCCATAAGCGCTTTAAAGCCGGGATTATAGTCCCGTGGTCGCGGGTTCGATTCCGCGTGGTTTTAATAATTAATACGCACGCACGCAGGCGTAAAATGAGGCAGCCTCAGAATCCCTCAGTCTCCCTCTTCCACGGATCTACTTCTCGTGGAATTCTTGCGCGCAGTTCTCGCGCATGCGCATCCCCTGCTTGGATGTAAGACGAGGCGACAAAACATCTCCCTGTGAAACCGAATCCCGCAGACGTGAAACCCGAAACGTGAACCTCCCAAAGGCTGACTACGCATGCGCAGGGGCATTCCTGCCTTTAGCCCTCCTGTGCATGATTGTATGCGAGGTGTGCACGTAATAGACGGTGTGTAACAACACGGGAATCTGCATGTTTTGTCTGTGAGCATGGGGACTGTATAATCAAGTATAATGCATGTGTGGTATATATAATTATATATGTAGCCCCTCGTGGCACAGTGCCAACTAAACCAATACGTTCATGCGTGTATTATATAATACTTATACGCTTGTGTACACTTTTTAGTAGATGTATAGTAGTAAACCATTTAATGCATATTTTTATGCATCTCGCATTGTACAATTACACAATATACTACAATACAATAACGCGACATTGAATAAACTATATAGCGGTGGCTATTTATTATTATATACTATATTATAACCTTTACAGACAGGTACTATGCCGATGCATTACATATCATAATAGAGCTGTAGCTTCACTGGCATCATAACGCCAAACTTCTCCGTTAACCCTGTTTTCACCGGAGCAATATTCTCTACACGTAAAATGATTTTGACGATTCCGCTGATTCGTGTGTTCAATCAAGTGATATGCTAGCACATAGTAATTGTGCGCGTGGATTCATATTTATAGAATGTGCAGGGTATTCTGAATGAGGTCTCTCTCACAATTTATATATTTATTATATTATTAATTATACATTGGTGGTCATGCTAACTTATGATAGACATATATGCATGTATAACTGAAATGTCAAATATATATAAGTGCCAAATACTATAGAATGTGCATGCCGCTGGTGAATACAATACTAGTATGCAAACAAATATAAGATCCACAATTAATTATTAATTATTATCTTAATTTAAGTCAGTGTCTTCAATCACTCCAATATGCATTTATATGTTTGCCGCCAAGCTTCAGGGTTTAGTCAAACCATTTTGCACCATGAACCGAGGCAGAAACTAAAGTAAGAACTGACGCAGGAACTGAGGTAGGAACTGAGGTAGGAATTGAGGTAGGAGCAGAGGAATGCGCAATGCGGAGGGGGGGGTCATCCGGTGGAGCGAAGATTCCACGAATCCAGTCACGTGATGAGGCACTTCGTTCCTCCTAGAAGGCGACCGTATCAAAGGAATTCATTATTACCTACTGTTAGATACATAATATATACAAAGAACTACCCTACTCCGATACAATCTCCAAAGCAAGAAAACGTTGTTTTTCCCCCTCTCTTTTTCTGTACGTTGCTGCGAAACCACGCCCATTTGATCGCTGATTGGTGGAGGCTTTGTAACCAATGACAACGTGTGAATCGCGGCCTCCTTTTGATCCGAAATGCATGCTAATTGCCACGGAGGCTCTTCGCTTTTAAACCTTTTGTTTAAGATCACAATCAGTTCTTGTGCGCATACCGCGCGGCCTTTGACGCCCTCAGCGGGAATAATACGCCACCTGGACCAGACGAGCAAAAGGCGCTGGCCCCAGACCGGCTGCAGCCGCTGCCTCTCCCCGCTCCTCCCAGGGATCCTCCCCGCCCACCAAGCGCCCCCGCAAATTGACCTCATGGAGGTGTTAGGGTGCGTTATGCATTCTTTGCTCGGGTTCAACCTCTGCGTTTAATCGCATAGTTCTCATTTTTGCCCTGAGATACTGAGGAACATGCTCAGAGGTTCGTGCATTTGCGTGCATTTGCGTGCATTTGCGTGCATTTGCGTGCATTTGTGTGCATTTGTGTGGATTTAATCTCAATGCCCGTTATGATATCTGCCCAAATATTGAGAGGTTTTCTTGCTGCTGATATATATGACATAACTTGATATAGCTTGATGGTTTAGAATTATGCAGAGTGGGCCAAAAGTAGTCTGTCTACTCCATGCTTAAAAATTTCAATGCTTTTCAATGGTGGTACGCATTTCCGAGAAAGTGTTACAAAACAGATCGCAGTGTAAAGAACAGGAGAAATACGAAATACGAAATGCGAGAAATAAATAAATGCTAGTCTAACATGTCATGCTAGTATTCCTATCATTAATATTCCAGTTGCATCGACATGTACATGTAGTGCACTCATCATTCCGCGGTATTTCCACTTTTGGCGGTAAACAAGGCCCCGGACCATGGATCGGCTTCATTGAACGCCTAATCAAGGCATCGCTCGCGCACAAATATTTTGTTTAAGAGCTGTTATTCTGTCTGTAGCACTGATGTTTATCTCATAAAATCAAAACAAAGCAACAGAGTTAGTATTGAAGCGCCATGCAACCGATTACAGCCCATGTTATGGGCCCATCGGTTTCAACTTACACACAATCTCTTCACGATCACATACAGCTCGCGTTTATTTTCCCTCCTTCAATCAAGATTTTTTTTTCTCATCTGATTTTTGATTTTAGAATTTTTTTTTTTTTTTTTTTTTTTTTTTTTTTTGTCAATTTGAGCAAATTTGAAATGTTAATTCTTAACATGTAGTAGGCCTAGATAGACTATTTTAGGCCAACTCCGCTTTTATAATTCACAATATGAACTATGAACGCGAATTCTGTCACTCATCATAAGAATATGAATTTACGGCATAAATTATATTCAGCCTAGCAATTAACACAAACAGAGCGAATGCAATCAATACATGGGCATGAGGTGCTGCACATAGCACATGGTTGCTTCCTCACGTGCTCTTTCGTTCGCCAGTTCGCTGATGTTTGCATCATCCTGCTTAATGCATTGATGCGTGCAGCGGATATTCACGGAGATTCTTCCTATAAAGCGATGTTCGTTGGGCACAGAGTAGCTCAGTCGGTATCGACGCCAGTCTGTAAGCCTATGTTGACGGTGGAGGTCGAGGTCTGGGTTCGAGACCCCCATTCAAGATGCAATCCGTTATAATCATAATGCTACTTTGCTTTGTATAAACTGTGGCCTATGGTTTGGATCCCGATGTTGCAGCATCAATTGCAAAAACAAAAACAAAACAAAAGTTTGAGACTATAAAATTTGCTAGGTATCTGTCTCACTCGTCAGCCCATATGCCAGCCTTAAGACCAAAGTCTCCCAAGAGATTCTGCGTGAATCACAACAGATAGCATATGTATAACATACTATTTTGTCGTGCATCACCACAAGAGACTTCGCTCATCTTGATCATAACGGTCTTCATGCCGTTATGGATCGAAGAGCGTTATGACTCCATAATAGCATTTCGTGGGGTCGCCGCTTGTGGGTCGTCGTCTCATATCATGGAGTTTTGGACCACATAAGTATCATAATTGTTGCTGTGTTGTTGAAAATGCACGAATGTTTCAACATTTTATTATCATCAAAAGTTAAAGCCACCAATTCTTTCGGCTCCTTCATCATCGCATATCAAGGAAAGCTACGAAGCTACCAAGGAGCAAGCCGAAATGAGTGACATGACTACGAAGGTTAAAAATCAGATATACTAAAAGGCATTCAACAGAGTAATGAATAAAGCGGTAGTACTAAGCACTCAGTCAGTGCGCACGAACAAAATTTCCACTAAGTCAGTGCACACGAACAACCCAAACAAGACTGAAATAGTCAAACATGCAATATTCAATCTCAGCGCACATTGCAAATTTCGAAGAAAACAAATCCGAGCTCGTATTCATATGACGTCATTTGGCTCAGAGTTAAAATGACACACATTTCGCCAGATGTTCAATCGTCTTTCGTTTTTTCATCCTGAGAATCAGAAGATGTGTTGTTGGCGCCTCTGAGCATGCGCATTCGACGCTTTTTTAACTCATCAAATCGCTGAGACAAAGCGCCGCGTTTCTCTTGCAATTCGGATCTGAAATCAATATTAACAATATTAATAATAATTAATATTAACACTATTAATAATAAAGACCGATTAAGGTCATAGGGTTACTGACCTCCAGTGCTGGTTGTCCTGAAGTGCCGTTTCCATCATCTCAAGTCTTTCCGCGATTTCTTTTTCCCGCGCTTTCTCGTTCTCTTCCTCCAATGACGTCATAAGAACTTCAGCCTCTAACGCTTCCAATATTCGCTCGATGTCCTCGGCTGAAAAGCGGCTGCTTCGACGCAAAGGTCGAGGTCGTTCCCCTGAAATAAGGTAACTGGAGGCTGTGACGTCACTGGAGGCTGTGACGTCACTAGAGGTTCGATTGCTGGCTTAACAATAAATATGTTAACGCCGGTGTCTACTGTGACTAGAAAACCGGACATATTTTCAAGCGGTTTTTAGAAATGAAAACTTTTGCATGCGCAATGACTCATGAAATCAACCTTATAGGTTCATGGTCTATATTATCTATGGGTTATTTTCCCCACCGTCAGAATAAATTATGCAATTCTTTATGTTTCTCCGAACTTCCTTATGTTTTTCTTTGTAATCCGTAAGTGTTGTCCGGGACAGGGAAGGTTTGAACTGGTTGGTGTCTTTAGTCAGTGGGATATCATTAATTCACATCCAATTCTCTACATCCCTTTAAACTGATAACACAATCGAATGCCATTCCACTCATTCGGAATGGGTGGAAATGTTTGGCACGCAGAATAAGACAGTTGTTAAGACAAACCGTGTTGCCAGTGACAGTGACAATCGGAGCAATGCAAACAGCACAAAACACCGATGTTAGGCATCTCTGAGTTGCTCACCAGTCCGCCGTGCGACCTTGACATGCACGTTCGGTGCATTAAGGTCAATCCTGCAAATCCCTTTCAGCTTCTGGCCCTTAGCTTCCATACTGATTTTGTGGCGACAGTCGCCGCTGGAATGATTTTTGATTCCGAGTCGTTTTTTTTTTCTGTTGATCCGATTCTTAATCCTTAACCCCCCCCCCCCCCCTCACCCTCGACTGACTGAAGATTTCGACCGAAATGGCTCGGGTATTTCGCATCATTGTGTTCAAACAACGGCTCATTGTGCTACAAATAGCTCTCTTCAATAAGCAAGTAATGAAGTTACGTCACTCATTATTGGGTTACGTAATATTCAGAATACCTTTTTCCTTCCGCAATTGTGTGATAACTATTATCTTTACTAGTTTAAATGCTATACCTGTTGATGCCAGAATCTCCTTGTGCATGCGATACACGTCGACCCCCAATGCTGCATGACATGTCGCTTCTCATACATCTATTACATTGGTTATAATTCGTGTGTTTATACATGCAGGAAAGTAGCGATTAATAATTAAGGGTGGCGAGGGGGGTATAATCATATGAATCACTCAGACAAACACGGGATTTATTGCGAGGGATCACAATTGATGTGTCGTTGAACCCTTGTTGCAATTACATGCATCATAATTCATAAATTCCAAGGTGACGTACTCATATCATAAGAGGCACACTTGCAAATGGTGAAATATACGTGCATAATATATTGATGAGTTATGTATGGCTAAGGCCTGATATGTAATTCAATATTTCCCAGACATGGCCACATCATATAATACACATGTCGATAATGATCAATAGATGTAAGTCGAGATTGGATCAAAGAGAAATTGAGATACCCTTTGTACAATGTTCTATTGTGACATGGCATTCTATAGTTGAAAACTTATTCCGTCTAACTGATGCCACGCAGTACACTTCAGATCATTAAATGTTCAGTACGAAACAATACAACACCTGCATTCCAATGGTATATATATATATATATATATATATATATATATATATATACTGTGAATGTCTGCAATATACATACATCATGCAGGGAGCGCGCCAGGTTGGGCATTTATTTATAGCTGGCAGAGGGTGTCCGTACAGATGTATAACCGAGATATCTACTGGGCGTGGTTTCTTACCTGGTATTGATTCCCTAATGGGGATGCGGAATAGCAGCTAAGGTGAAACAGCATCGTGGGGCCATGCATTGTCCATGGATACTGACGGAACCGCAGCGCTCTGTAAGTCTCCGAGGCACCTGTACGTGTTCTACGTTGTGTACTTGGTTTTTCCTGGAATTAATTCTGTGGTCAGTCTGTGGGGGGGGACTTGGGGTTCGTGGGTTGGTTTCAGGGAGAGTGAGAGTGGGTGTGTGATGGTGTGTTGGGGGTGTGTGACGGTGTGTGAGGGTGTGTGTGGCGGAGGAAGGGTGTGAGGCGTGAAAAATCGTATTGTTTGTAATATGCAAAGTAAACGTACGCATGTTCATTGCAAACTGTAAATATTAGGTAAATATATTGGGTAAATATATTGGGTAAATATATTGGGTGTGGCAAAACTTTGGTCACACTGTAATCTGTATAATATACAGTATTCGTAACCTACGTCTTTGCGCCTAGCAGAGAATCCAACCTTTCAGCCTTCCATAAGTTCGTGACAATTCGTAAGCAGGCCCTAAACATGTGCATTGTACAAAAGCCTGATGTCAGTCGAATGATTTTGGTGGAAGAAAATCTTTCAGCCCCGTTCTCGATGCCAGGATAAACATACAAAAACGACATGAACTAAGGAACTGGCCGTTTCGCCCGACTGCCAGATCGCCCCACATACCAGTCTGTTCGCACTGTTCGCACGACTTATCCTTTCACCTGAATGCCTGTTCGCACGAGTCAAGTCGTCGCGGATCAAAAAAAAAAAAAAGAGAAAAAAAAAAGAGCACAAAACTCATTATAGATGATCATTTGATCAGTATTGATCGAGATTAATTACTATGTATTTGAAAATGGGGCGAACGTATGTTTGGTTTAATAGGCATTCGGGCGAACGTGTACCCGGAACGAAAAATACCAGCGCGAACAGGTAATAGGGCGAATGGATACAGGATACATAATAGTATAATAGGTCAAAACTGGCAAAAACTTACTTACGGACTTACTTCAGAAATTATGGCTCAACACCTATAATGCCTACGATGAGCTTGTTTTGACCATTAAGCGTGGGTTCTTTTGTTCTTTCCAGCGGTGATGCACAAGCTGAGCATCGGTATCAGCGTTGGGTCAGCAGTGTTCTTGATCATCTTTGTTTGCATCGGTTACGCGGAACGAACGCAGAGGATACGGAAAGCAGAGAGAAAGAAGATGGAGGCCGAAGAGATGAAGAAGATGGAGCGGCAAAGAAGATGGCGCTACCGGAAGCCACACGCTGATAACCAGGTCACCGTGACCCCTGACGGCGTGCGCATACTGGTGCCCAACTGGTATCTGGTTGCACACAATTGCATGCGCTGGGCAAACAAATACAAGCACCAAAAGAGGTCGCCTTATGTTGCGCATGTTCTGAGGGCTGCCGAGGCCAACTGGAAACTGGGAGACTTCGCTCGCTTGGAGGCAAATAATGACGTCACAAAAGGAAACACGAAGAATAAAAAGGTCACAGTGGGTGCCATGGCTGAGATGAAGCCAGGCTCCGATGACGATGTTGTTGTGAATGACCTCAGGCGCCTCTCGAGGCTGGATTTGAGAGAATTAGCACACAGATGCAGTACGCCATCAGCAGCAGACGTGCTCTTCTAATTCTGGAAATGTATTTGGTGCGAAATTAAATAATTCACTGACTACTGTTCGGTTGGGTGGGCTACTGTATTCTGCTCAGGATGGCGCGAGCTTCGCTGAAGAAGGCTAAATTCAAACTTTCATAGATTATTTCTTCCTCTTTGTTGGTACAATTAAGGCGTGTTTTGTCATGATGCCATTTAGCTTGGATGCGAACTTTCAACTTTGAGCAACATTTTAATTCGTGATTTTTGAATTCACTCGGCATTCTTCCTGAATGACATGATGCGATTTTACGATTTCATTGAAGGCAATTGTTTAATTCCAAATGTGACCTGAAGACAAAGTATTAGTCAACAATGAAATAATATCGGATAAAAACTTAATAGCGTCCCACTTTAATGATTACTTCGTCAATATAATCTCACCTGGTGAGGTCGATAAATGAAATCACTATTATCGTCACATGTTCTAAAAATAGCAGTCCAGGATGGGATGGAATTAGGATGAAAGTTTTCAAACGTTGTCTACCTGCAGTGATGGATCCCATGTTATTCGTCACCTTTCTCTCCAACAAGGGGTATTCCCAACTGAGCTTAAACTGGCCAACGTAATCCCAGTATTTAAAAAAGACCAGGAATTTTTTATTTGTAACTACAGACCAGTATCAGTTCTTCCTGTTATTTCCAAAATTCTATTCTGGGCCCATGCTCTTTTTATTACATGTCAATGATATGGCAAATGTCTGCAACCTACTCTTCTTCATCCTGATGACACTAACGTATTTATATCAGGACGTGATTTTGATTCGTTAATACGTGTAATAAATGCTGAGCTAACAAATCTAGCTACTTGGCTGAAGGCCAATAAGCTATCAGTTAATTATACAAAAACACATTATTTTTTAAATAAAAACAAATGTTGTCAATCCACAAAAGCAATTATGCTTGATGAACATGAAATTTTGAGAGTCACATCAACTCGCTTCCTTGGAGTTATTCTAAACGAAACACTGAACTGGTCCGAGCATATAAGTAATATTCGAAATAAAATGTCCAAAGGAATAGGAATACTCTGCAAAGCCAAAGTATTTGATACCACAACTTGTATAACTCTATACAAATGCCTTTATATATCCATACCTATCATATTCCATTGAAATATGGGGGGCCACATATCCATCTCAACTAGCCACTTTAATAACCATCCAAAAGAAAGCACCCCGTATCTGTACTAAATCTAACTACCGCGCTCACAAGGGCCCTCTATTTGCCCAACATTTGCCACCAGACAGGGCACTTGGCATTCGCTGCGCAGGTTGCGCTTGACATGCTCATTACATTCGATTCGCTACTACGGCCCTAAAATTTGAATTTCAGCCGTGAGAAACAAAATTTCAATAATTTTCGACGACGCAGCTATCTCTAGAGTTAAAAAAGCTCACATGGATGTGAAAAAAAAAGAAGACATTATTGAATTGCATGAACAGACGTTACGTCAAGCAAGTCAGCATTGCAATCTTACTCAGCTGTAAAACGAGTTTCTATGTTTTATTATAAAAGAATAAATGTAAATAAGTACATTTAGTTAATAATTATTGTTATATATATTGTTAGCAAGTAGCATGTATAATCATTATGCAATTTAGTAAATGTCGCATACATGGGTAATTATCGGGATATAGTGTCGTGACTCTCTAAGCTCGGTGTTCAGGAGGTCGGGGTTCGATTCCCTGACCGGAAGTTGTAGTTTTTCATGCGAAGAGACTTGTTTGCACAGTTTTCTTACCAGAAATTTTCTTCGTTGGCTTTGTCGAGCGGCTGAAGTCAATTTACAATGCACATAAAATTAAAAATGCATGGCTAAGCGTGCTAAAGCATTAAATTAAAAAGCGTCTTTGGCCTAAGTCCGACAAGTTTGTCAGCCACGCTAAAAAGTGTCTTTCGGGCCTATATTAACATTGGTGCAAATCCAATTCTGCATGACTAGCATCCGACCAAGCTAAATATCTCATGTTCTAGTTTGCGAGTCGCACACATGCAGCTGCGTAGCCTCCATGCTCCGCGCACAAGAGAGTGTTATCAGTACAAGCAACCTTTGAGTTCGAAAATCATGTTTGAATTGAGTGGCTGGCGTAACGCATCTCCGGGTCGTTTAACTTTGAGCCATGTTGCTCAGCGAGTGTTTCGGTGGCGTCGTCGTCTTCGTCGTCACTTGCATGACATGGACAGAAGCGTCAGTGGGAGATCGGTCTGAGATGTACCTTGATTGTCTCAGGCGGTGTTTCAAGCAAACTACATCAGCCAAAGGTACTAGTTTAATGAGATATTTTCATTATTTTGTGAGCCATTTTGTGTCCTAGTCATGCATGTGAAATTAAGAAATTTGGATACACAATGGTGTACAAGTGTTGATCATTATAACCATGCAAACATCTGTGTATCATTAATCAGAGCATCTATAGATTTCGATGCGTTATGATTCCACAGGAGCAGCTGATTTCCGGTCTCGCCAAACCACGTGTGAGCGAATCATGATGTGGGGACCGCGCGAGAGTTGTCGTTATGACTGCATGTGGAAATCTGTCGAATCATTTCAGCAGCGCGGTTTGCCAATTCCACAATACCACGGCAAGGTGAATTCCAAGTGAAACAGAAAGTAAACTGCTCGTTGAATAATTCCGCAGTGGCCGTTCGTGAAGATCTGCGGCATTCAGGAACCAGCGTCGACCTTATTCTCCATTGCAAACGGAGCAAGCAATGCACTTGGACTGCTGCACTTCCACCTCAAAACTCCCTGGTCATTCCCCTTGACCGCTGCGTGGACGGCGCTGGGAGTGGTGAGTTCAGGATGCGCGTTCTGTTTACTCCGTAGTGTACATGTATATCATTGAGCAGTTCCACAAGATGTAACCGACGATCATCTTGAATCCTCGGTTACGTAACGGTCTGGTTGGCTCCTTGGGCGGAATTTTAAAATGGTCAATGCTCCTGATCTAAAGAACACTCAGCATGACGATTCTTGCCTCAATGGGTGAGGAAAATAATGAATTTTCGCACTCTGTGTGTATGGGGTCTGCAAGTTGCAGATTGAAATCGTGAGAAATGAAAAACCTCTCCTAGAAAGTCAGCATTTCTTCGTTTTCTCGCCTCATTAAAGGGAGGGAGAACTGGTTAAAAATGGACTTTGAGTCGTTATTTGATGCACCAAAAATGATTCCTATGCCTGGCCCACACAAGGAATATCAT
>KB309537.1:198866-211658 GCA_000328365.1 Capitella teleta
CTCGTCATATCAGCGTGTCCTGCGACTAAACCCCTGGATATTTTTTTATTTTCTTTTCGGAAATAGATAGAATAATCATTTTGCCACCAGTCAGGCGCAAACAAAAAATATTTTTCGCTATTTTTCTTATTTTAACAAGCGATTTTCTAGGACACCTACCATGTTTCTAATCCTAAAACAGTAAAAAGGTCAGCCAGAGTGCACCACGCATGCGCTTTCGTTTCGTAAACAACAAAGATGTCCTTTTATGGCGAAGATAATCTGCTCTGATTGGCTGAAATCGATTGCTTCACGAGGGGAACGGGACCAATCACGGCAAGCCCTCAGCTGACGTTTGCCTCCTATACTTCGTAATGGAAGTCATTCTCCCATAGGCCCAATGCTAACCCCGATATTCGGAATACATTATTTCCTTACGCTTGCATCTAGACAAGGTGTTTTTGGCACGGAATGCTATCAATTGGTACTATGAGTCAATAGAACATCACTTAAAATTCAGTTCCCCATCCCTCATATTTATGTAAAACAGTAGATATCGCGTTAATAAAGTTTTACAAAACTTTGTTAAAGGTGAAATTAATCGTGATATTGATTTTATGCTTCTCCTGAAACCGAAATCATAACGCTCAGTCTTCGAGATCCAGAGCACATTTTCGCCCAGGGAGCCAATGAAACTGAACCGTGCCGTGGCATTTATGCTCGGATACCCCGGAATTTAATCATTGAGTAATTGTCACCGGTGTTTTTAATTATTCATATTGCAATATGTATTTACTATAGGCGGTTGTGTTACCTATGCATGTAGTTGAACTTTCACCTTGCAGGTCGCAATGAACGCGTGGTTCTGGTCGACACTCTTCCACGCCAGGGACACAGATTTCACGGAGGTACATCATGATGACGTCATTATTAATTCTCGTATTTTCCTTTTTCAAGAAAATGGACTATTTTTGCGCCTTCTCTCTAGTCATGTTTATGTTCTTCTCACTCTTTCTCCGGTTTGTGCTTTTGAATATATTTAAAACCAGGACATGTGCACTGGTAGAATGATCATATGAACAGATTCCCGGTGTAAAGTCCTACTGAATAAGTAGTCCTAGGATTACCTATCCTAGCTATGCGTAACGTATTCTATGGGGTTTAAGCTAGGACGACCTGTCGCATGGAGACTCTGTTACTAGTGTGATATATGACGACGACGCCGTTGTAACGGAACTTGAAAACTGTATTGGTTCCACAGCGAGCCGCTGGGAGGCGTACAATGCATGTCAAATGATACTACATGATCATAACGCATAATCATAATGTCACAACTAGGACTATACAATTAAACCAAGACTTAAGAGTCTACCGGACAACATATTCAGGGGACTATAGAGACTGTTACACCGCTTCTTGGGTGATCCGTGCCAATAGATAGTTATACTCAAATAAACCACCCTCCTCTTGACCAATCAACAAGCGACACGTAGTACATGCATCCTAGTATATACTCCAAGTAGCGAGCATGCGAAGATCAGTGATTAAAAAGTGTACTCACGAATTTTTCACACTATATTTTTCGCACGATGTATTGCATAATTATTGTAATTGTGGCAATGGTTGTTTCCAGGTTGTTATACCGTCGCAAATCGTACCGAATGCAAGTGTTCTGCATCGGATTTCTTTGCGCCGCGGTTTTCTGCCGACATGTCTACCATATGGCGTTTGTTCATTTCGACTATGGTTATAACATGAAAGTCAACATACTTTTTGGTAAGTTCCACCAATTAAAAGAGCCTGTGATAGAACGTGCATACATGTAAACATGTATATGAAAAATCCATATGAACCTCCCAAAATGCAAAATGTATTAAATTATTAATTAATATTGTGCGTTATTCACACAAAGCGCGGTTAACTGATCCTGTGGCTTATTAATTATGAATTATAAATTTTCAATATTTCCAGGTGTATTAAACTCCGTTTCTTGGTTGGCGTGGTGCGTTGTCCAGCGTCAATCGCACACTTGGAAGGCAGCAGTCGTTGTTCTCGCGTCGAATGCTCTCATTTTACTCGAAGTTCTCGATTTCCCGCCATTATTCTGGACCCTGGATGCGCATGCGCTGTGGCACGCCGGCACATCACCCCTGCCCTTGCTCTGGTTCAGGTGAGTTGATATGCAATGGGGTGGCTTGAGTATATATGATGGATCAAAATCGTTCCTAGGGCTTCGCGTTATTGCCTAAGGAAAGGGATTATAATGAGGGCGCCGTGCCTCGGATCCCACGCGGTTCATATTGATATCGATTGACGCAGGAAACCAATCCCTCTCTGCTTTCAGTTTTTGCGCTGATGACTGTCGATACCTTGAGATGGAAACAATGACGTCAGCGGGACTTCCTGTCACGTGTCAGAAAGCAACCAATGGAGAGACAGTATCAAACAACAATTCAAAGCTGTCGAAGAAACGAGCCTAGTGGACACACGTTTTTGAGATTATGTTGCAATTGTGATCATGGTGTAAATAAATTACTCACTTTGTTGAATGCCATCAGCCCCCCCCCCACCCCCTCCTCCAATAAAAAATATTTTGCTAAAAAAAAAAATACTGTAGGATTCAAGATATTGAAATCGTATGGATAGCAATGCTGGTGTTATAGAGCACTAAAAAAAAAATGCGTTTGATATTGTGTAAAAACCAGTTTATATTCGACAAATGCAAACACTACAATATGCAAAATATGAAAGAATATAATATAAATATCGAAGAGAAATGCATTTCACAGAGCCTTGAACTTCTGGATAAGTTTTTCAAAGCTCTTGCCCACCATGGCTATGGATCCAATTTCTTCGGTGCTGACCGTCACAGACTGCACGTAATAGTCGCCATCAGCCATGTCCAGCTCTTTGGTCACACATCGCAGCCGAGTGCTCTCTGCTACATCAAGACTGGACAACGACTCAGCCTCGTTACTGGGCGTTGGCTCCGTGCCGAGCGACACCCCAACACGGGGGCTCTTCTCAAAGCAGTGCCACACAGCTTGTAGGCGAAGGAAGCCGACGGACTCTTTGCTCTGTAGGTTCACCATCTCGTACACGACGAGAACAGCGATCGGGTCGGAGGGTTCGTTTTGCTGTGTCTCAATGATCATCTGTTCTCCAGGCCCACAGTACGAGATCTCGTGGGGCACTAGGTGCTGCGACTGCACTTGGCTCGTGGGTGAAAAGACGCCTTCCGTATGCAGTGCGCGCAGGTTGATGAGTGAAGATCCGGTTGTAGATGACCGAGGTGATCTTGCGAAGCACTTTGCTCGCTGCTTTGTCGCCCTCCGCTTCGTTCGTGCGTTGCTCTGTCGGTTGACCGTTCGCGTTGTCCGGTTCTTCGTCGTCCTTCTCCAACCAATCCATCTTGAAGTTGCTGACCACTGTCTCAGCAGAGCGAGCGCCATCAGAGATGGCTTTGTTTAATTTCTCTGAGATACCCGTCGTGACTTTGTCGACCCCCGAGGCGATCACGGAGCATCCACCACTCAGTTCTCGCATCTCCAACCGAAGTCCCTCGAGCACCTGCTTCGCCTCTCGAGACACAGAACCCACCAGACTTCCTGCTTCGGGTTCCTCATCTGCGGCCGCAGCCGCGAGCGCCTCAACGTCGATGCTGCCTTCGAGGTCAGGCTCCGGTCCGCTGAGGATCTCCCAGCTTTTAGACGAACTACTGCTGGTGCTCATTGAGGTTTCGTCATCATTGGATGAATCATACTCAGAACTGGAGTATGGCTCCTTGGCGATCTGGATGTAGTCCTTGTCTGTGGCCATGTCTGCCAAGAGACAGCTGTCCTCTTCGGTGTTGTCTTCCATGACTGTTCTATGCCGTGTGCTGTGAAGGAACAATACAGGTATAAGTGCACGGCATATATCATCTATGACTGATGAGTGGAGATGTTTGGTTTGGTTTGCGCCTCGTTATATGACAACGTTATATCAACATTGACAGTGGACACCCGGAGAGCGCACGTCATCACGCCTTCTTCATAACTTGTCATAATCCTATCACTAGTCTCGCTCATCATAAGTGACATGGACTTCAACCTCGTTAACGTGCAGAGGGTTATACGTCCAATCGAGGCCTCAACGCCTTCATAACAACATAATCATGACAACGTATATTACGTGATGCAATGACTCGTGTCAAGGCTCGAATCCAGGCATCGAATACCAATGCATGCGTACATTTGGTCACGGAGAACAAATTAATCACTATTAGACTACTGTGGGATGTACAAGAAGGATAATAAATGTTTACAACTTTATTTTGATGACGCATCGATTTTTATGAAATGATGTAAAATATTCTTGTGTTTATAAAGCGACATTCCCTTATACCCTGAGATCTTCCAGAATATATATTTTCTGTTTATATAATTAATTGATTAAACACGATGTAATAATCATCAGTTTACCTTCAGTCCATTGTTATGTGCTCATGTGCTACGCTCATGTGCTGCGAATTCTCGCAACAATCCAGGTTGTCATCCAACATACATCGAACATAAACAGAGGATTTATAAATTATTTAGCACCGGAAGTATTCCCATTTGCCTTCAAATGTTTTATTCAAGTCCTCCTCGCGTGAAATGTGCTAGTTAATCTCCTTATTCGACGTAAATACGCACGTTAATCGTAGGAATTTGTTCCGTTAATTAAGAACCCTCCTACTCGTGCAAGGGTTTACGGGGGTGGGGGTGCTGCCCGATCGACGCTTGCGAGTCACGACGCAGTTCCTACGTTTATAGAACGCACTACGTGTGTGTGGAGCGCATGTTGATCCATATTGCGTGTGCGTTGTGACGTTTCTGTTTGGCTCATCTTGGCTGATTAGATATTTGACTGATTGAGATGTTTCTCTCACACACACACTGACTGAGCAGCATCCAGAGCATTGATTCTTCTGCGTGCCTCGGCCGATCGAATGATTATGCTAATGAGGCCATATTGCAGGAGGTGTACTTCCGCGAAATGTGCGCACCTTCAATTTAACACGTCTGCAAGACCATGCACCAAGAAGTCTGCATGAAGGCTAAGCCTATACTCACAGCGTAGCGTCTAGCTTCCATCGATTGCTATTGACAAACAGCGCTCCTAGAAATCGCGATCACCTTGACAACCCGCGCCATGGACCCAGGTATTCACTGCGTAGTACAATCAAACACTCACCCAGAATTGCAATATTCCTCAGTCTACATTCTCCAAAACTGTAAACAATAATGACAATTCCAATCCTCGAAATGCACGGATGCTCAGACCAAAGAGCGGTGCAGCGCAACAGACTGAATTATACGCCAGTGACTGCGGCCCGTTTTATGCCCGCGCTGCTCTTTGTCCCCCTGCGCTGCTAGCTGCCTTCTTCCCTGTATGGGTGCCCCCTTGCACGGCAACAGCACAGCTGAGTCATTGCGTGTCCTCACCAAACCCCAAACAGTCGCTGCACTGCTCCAAGGGCAGCACGGGTGGCTCACACAAAGAGGCGCGATTTCGGGCGAGCTCTGACTCCTGGTGTCTGCTCGAATTTGATGAGTGATCTTATGCAGAATGTCAGGGAATTTATTCAAGTCCAGCTTTTTTCATAAAGACTCTTGATCCAATTACCAAATCGATCTTTCAGAGTGACTCTTGTGATCCAAAGACGAAGGTTACTTCTTTGATTTGAATTGAGGGCTAAGCAGAAAAAAAAATTAATAAAACTAGTGTAATGATGTACTTTACTTCGGATAAGTTCTGTACCTCTTGTAATTGCAAGTTTATTTATTATTGATTACTGCTATCATTATATTTATTATCATCATCAATATAATATAATAGCCTTAATTCTTAATGTTTATGATTGTGATGTTATCTAACAACTGTTGATAACGCAAAAGAGAGATTAGCGTTTATTGCCCAAGCATTGTTTATGAGGATATTTTATTCATTTGCTAAGCAGAACAACTTCTCTCGCCATTTTTGTCAATTCTTTAACCGTGGCTTGCATAAGGTGCTTGAAGCATCGCTTTCCCCTTCTCACAATATCGAATTTTCTCTTCGTTCAATCACTGCAAAATAGTAACAAAAGTTTCCATCGTGCATCGTCTCCTGACGATGCTACTGACCTTGACAGAGCTCCTCAATGACCACTGGTCTGAGTGCAGGAAGGGCTTCGAACGACGGAATGTGCCACCAACTGCCCGTGTCGCCAGCGATGCCTTCCAATTCAGCGTCGTCAATTGCATCCCCAATACCTACGACGACGATCTCGACGCCCTCATCACGGGCCTTCTTCGCCTCGATCAGCGTCGCTTCAATGTCATCCGAAGGATTGTCGATGACGATCATCGCACACGGCAACGCCCCTGCTCTCGCTCCGGACTCCGGTCTAAACGCGATGCTGTTCAGGTACTCGAGCTGAGTGTGAGTTGGCACGCTGCCAATTCCTCGCTCACGGACGGCTTGTCTATAATGATCATAGGTAGAAATTGAGCACCCTGTGTAAGAATTGATCCATACCCGAAGGTCGACTGATTGGTGGCGTCCGAGAACTTGATGCCGCGCTTCATGTCGCAGAAATGGGGAGTGATTCCTACCTGGACACGAGCCGGACTTAATTCCATCTCACCCATGACGTCATCCATGAAATCCATAGCAATGTCATTGTCCTTAGGAAGCATGTCATCGGGAAGTGAAAACATCAGATCAAGTGGACGGTATGCGGAACAGCCTTCTATTATGGTTGGGGGTGTAGTAGTGGTAGGAGTTGTAGTGGGGGTTGTAGTGGGGGTTGGGGTGGTGCTCGGAGTGGTCGGTGGGGGGAGAGTGGTCACTGCAAAGGAAACATCTACACCACAGAACCCAGCCCACGCGTCTAACCTTGGCAGGCCTTCCACGCCAAGTTATCTTTCAGTCTGTCCAAAGCCTCAAAGTTATCGACCATGTAGACGTCTTCCGAAGCCGAGGCGATGGCGTGCAGCTCTTCCTCCAAGATCTGATGACCAACCCCGATCGCCATGACGTGGATGCCTTGCTCGCGGACGACGGCGGCCTCGGCTGCGGTCATCATTGGGTTGTCCGATTCTCCGTCCGTGATCACAATCGCAATCTGGAAATAGTCGCAATAGAAGGGGTCACTCGGGGTCACTCGGGGCCATTCGGGTCGGGTCACTGACCTGAGGGACCCAGGAGCGGATTTTCCCTGGGGCAAACATGGAGCGCCAGGCCCGGTCCAGCGCCAGGTAGGTCTTGGTGCCTCCCCTCTGCTGGTGGATGCTCATGATCATTTGCTTCATGTAGTCGTCGTTTCCTTGGTATTCACCGAGCTGCATGTGCTCAACTGGGGTTGAGCCGAAGGTCATGACCCCGATGTGCGTCATGCCAGCACTGGTGTCGAAGATGTCAATGACCTTTGTGACGAAGGACAGCTGAAGTTGGAAATGAGGACCCCAGATTGAGCCGCTTTCGTCCAAAATAAAGACAATGTCTCCCGGCTTCTGGGCACATCCTGTGAATATTATGTCATTGGTGTGTATGTTGAACAATGTACGTTGAAATACATGGGATAATAATGTACGTTGCATCGTAATTATTAAAAGGCGTCAACGTAAAGCAGAACTTTGCCGGCAATATTTTCATTTGTACCAATTAATCAAGAGATTGCATTAAACATACCTTTCTCAGCTTCTAGCTGCCTCAGTGCCTCAGGTAGAGCGAAGGCATCAACAGTATAATATCCTGGAGAGAACAAAAGTTATGCATGTCTATATACAGGTGTGCATTTATGTATAATCATAATAAATTGGCCGGAGTGTGAACGTTATGTTTTTGTTTTCTTCTTTCAACGTAAGCCGTGACGTCACTGCGATGCATTCCGCAATCGGTTCATTTTACTTATATAACTTGGTTTAGAGTACATTGCGTAACCTGCCTGGTGTCAGATTTGACTGCAAATAATTATAGCTAAAACCTGGATTTGTAGCTCTTCAATCAAACAGAAGGAGAAGCGAGCTTGAAGTGTCACAAAATCTGTCCTTATTAGGACTGCTACACTTAGCTTACAGGATCTCAATTGTGTGTGAATTATAAAGGAGTCTCTAAAACCACAAATCAATTTAATTTGAAGTGATCCTCACAAGGACCTCCATCCTCGTAAGTGACGTCCTCAGCTGAATCGTGAATGATGGGTTTGTGTAAGTGTACGATGCAGGATATACATTTGATTGAATGTAACGTTGCACTTATTGCACTCCATGCTTTAAACAAAACGCCACTTAATCGTATTGTTCGCAAGAAGAAAAATCTTAATTTTTATTTTATACATTTTTTTGTGTGCTGATAGCACATAGTGCGGGGGGGGGGGTTACTTCACCTGCTAAGCAGAAGGTCACGGCCACCTGAAATTATAATAAGACAAACATTAGTAAATATACTAAATACAAATATAGGTGATGTAAAATTGAATAACTTTGACGATGATTATTCAAAAGATTCGGTTAAAGAGGGTGAGAAGTGCAAGGCAGGGAGCTTAGATCACAAGATCCTTGGTGCAAAGCTCGATTATAATTGAGAACGAGGTAGCTACAATCGAGAATTCGGGCATCAGGGTAACAGCCCGAACGTGGCACAACCGACACCAGTGTCTTTGGGGACTTGTGTCCATTTCGGAATTTCTTAAGATCGATTCCGTTGACGTTTAGGAATTCAAAGAGACAAATTTGAAAGGATCCGTTAGTTGGGAATTAAGTTCAAGACCAATTGAAATACGACTTTCCAACTCCGCAGAATTCTTTTAAACGAGGTGAATGATTTCTATTGTGAGAAATTCTGAAAGATCTGCCCACACGCTGCAATCGAACGCGAGAAGAAAGCGAGATTTTAAATCTCTCAAAATTGTTGCATCCATGACTTAGCTCTCAGCGAGTGTAATGCCTTGAAATGCGTCGGTAAAATGCTGCATTTGTCTTTTGGAATGCATCGTCTATCGTTCGCTATAATATTTCAAAACAATCAAAGTTCCTCTCACAATTGTTTACTCTCCGAGTGGCTACAAATGACCCTTGTCTACGCCATTGTCTCAGAATATACAGACACGGTGTGCACAGCACATATCTAACTAATAGGTGAAATAGAAACATTTGACCAGAACTTAAAGCATTATATATTTCAAGTAACTGACCCGGCCACTTCTAAACATTATTCCGTGGGTCCATTGCAAAATCAAAAGTTATATAAAATTTGTGCTGATTATTAGAAATAAATGCACTCACCATACAAGTGAACGGAGCAGCCATGTCTGATCGCCCCGCGTGCCAAGGATCGAGTGCTTTCAGGATGCAATCCAACGCACTTTTTCTACCACTAATGACCGTCTGTTAGCATTGCAGGCATCATGACAGCTTAATTCTCCCTCTGCGGCTAGTTTTTTCTCTTCTGCAATAGGATGCTACTCATTTTGTTCTCATACTTTTTGACGGACTACGTAGACACGACGATTTATTATTAGATGAGTAATTTGTGTGCATGCATGCTTAAGTCATTCACGACGGATTCAATTACCTCCCCCGCAATACGCCCAGCATGTATACTCCAATTTATACGATAGATTATAATTATGACCTCTCAAACTTTATTGTGGTAGCTCGTTCAAATCCGCCAGCAAGGAGAACATTGAATCCTACTCTATACTCCTAATTCATTACCTACAGACCATATGCAACTCTTCGGTTGAGCATTGTCAATTTTGAAAAGAGGGGCACCGAATAGCTCAGTCGGTTGACTGAAATCCCATGTCGACTGCAAAGGTCGAGTTCCCGGGTTCGAGACATCGGGTCACAGGCGTTATGTTCGTGAAATATAATTGTAATTCGTATTATAGTTCTTCGGTGACTCTGCAGTGCTGCCCAACTGTGTAACAAGACCGGGTGCTGTGTACCACTGTCTATGGTAGTATGCAGGATAAGTATCACCCGAATGGGTTGGGTGGAGTCGTAAAATCTCATCATGCCTCGTGCGGTTCATCGGATGAGCATTGTCAACTTTGAAACGCTCAGGTAAAGAACAGGGTGGAATAATTAACGAATGTTTAATTTAATCGTTAATAGTTTTGTTGTAAAAGAATGACTTAGGCCTCAGATGGCCCATCGGCAAATTATTCAGCGCGTGCGTGCAACTATGCAGAGAGCAAACGGCTCGTGCTGATCTAGCCCTGGTTGTTTTGTTATTGCAACAGAGAACGGAACACAAAGAAGATGAAACCAAAAGACAAATGCGCCTTTTGACCGACACAGTATAACTGTTTAGACCATCGCACATGATTTGATGACCTTCACAACGTGTTCGAAACCAAACTGCTGAGAGAATGTCTTGAAATCTCTGCTGGTGAGTTGAGGTCTGTTGTCCGGTTCAGGAGACTGACTGTTGCACTGCTGTTGTAGACCTTGCAAGACTATGATGAGGAATCGACTGTAGTAGTCAGCTGCAGTAAGGTCAGTGTTGCTCTTGAAATCGACGAAATCGACGGCAACCTCGATGTCAGCTGATATCATAACCACCCCGGAAATGTTGTCTTCGGCTGCTGCTTGTCGGAAATAGATGTATACACTAGGATGATGCCAAACCGTTGTGGGTCGCATGGGATAGATATATGGACTGCTTATAAGGAAAGACGAAAATCTGCTAAGTTAGAGCACCGGCAATTGTGCTCTCCTTTCCTTATAAGTAAATCGGTGTTATACTGTGCTAGACGACTGATGAGTTCTTTTTTTTTAGTGTTGCTTTATAGTTCTTTTCAGCTGAAGTGCGTCATCTAGATGCATATATAACTGTGTGGTGGAGTGCGGTGAAGATAAATATCTTGCTTGCATTGAAGCGTATACCCCAAATGTCGATCTTCTTCGATAGCAGAGCAGATGAGAACTGGAGACTGGCTCATTCCCTTTCCAGTTGAGCAAAATAAAATATTAAAAGTAAATAAATAATAAAATTAATTACAGGTGTTCAGAATGAATGGAGGATTCAAGGTTCCGATGACGGCCACGCCCTTCAACATAATCATTATTATCGATGTGCATGTATTATTATTAGAAGGTGGATTAATCCTTTGCATGTGCGTTACTTCAGGCGAGAGACCTCTGTGTTGAGAAGTAGATTTATCTATTAAATTATTTATTATGTGCTATTTGTTATTTCTATTTAAGTTTCATTTTGGTGCGTAAATTCCACATGTTTTCTTTATTAGTATTCGTTTGAAGTTTATTTTGTAGCTATTTCCATTTAAGTTTGCTGTAGTATATTCTACCCTGTACAACTGAATGAAAACTTTAAAGTATAAATTTTATATCACTTGGGGATTATTACAAAAGTTTACAGTGTAAACCGAGGATACCCAAACCCCAAATTCGAAAAAATTATAATTAGTATTGAAAAGCAGAGGTTAAACGTTAAACTTTTCAATGTGTCATATCTGTGTGGGTCAACCTTTCGGGTTTTAGAGACACGTTTAAAAACAACGACACAGTGTCAAGGACACAAAGCCGCTTTTCCAAACCTGAATCCTTGTAATTACTGAAGTCACACAACATCTTATTCTGGTATGTGCTTCCGGCATTTCGAACGATAAAATCCCAAATACGTAAAGTACATGTTATGACTACGCATGGCAAGGCATGCAAATACGTGATGTCTCCAATGTGTTATGGCCAAGAAATACGTTATGTCTCCCATGTGTTATGGCCAACAAATACGTGATGTCTCCAATGTGTTATGGTCAACAAATACGTGATGTCTCCCATGTGTTATGGCCAACAAATACGTGATGTCTCCAATGTGTTATGGCCAACAAATACGTTATGTCTCCAATGTGTTATGGCCAACAAATACGTTATGTCTCCAATGTGTTATGGCCAACAAATACGTTATGTCTCCAATGTGTTATGGCCAACAAATACGTTATGTCTCCCATGTGTTATGGCCAACAAATACGTTATGTCTCCAATGTGTTATGGCCAACAAATACGTTATGTCTCCAATGTGTTATGGCCAACAAATACGTTATGTCTCCAATGTGTTATGGCCAACAAATACGTTATGTCTCCAATGTGTTATGGCCAACAAATACGTTATGTCTCCCATGTGTTATGGCCAACAAATAGGTGATGTCTCCAATGTGTTATGGCCAACAAATACGTTATGTCTCCAATGTGTTATGGCCAACAAATACGTTATGTCTCCAATGTGTTATGGCCAACAAATAGGTGATGTCTCCAATGTGTTATGGCCAACAAATACGTTATGTCTCCAATGTGTTATGGCCAACAAATACGTTATGTCTCCAATGTGTTATGGCCAACAAATACGTTATGTCTCCAATGTGTTATGGCCAACAAATACGTGATGTCTCCAATGTGTTATGGCCAACAAATACGTTATGTCTCCAATGTGTTATGGCCAACAAATACGTTATGTCTCCCATGTGTTATGGCCAACAAATACGTTATGTCTCCAATGTGTTATGGCCAACAAATACGTGATGTCTCCAATGTGTTATGGCCAACAAATACGTGATGTCTCCAATGTGTTATGGCCAACAAATACGTTATGTCTCCAATGTGTTATGGCCAACAAATACGTTATGTCTCCAATGTGTTATGGCCAACAAATACGTGATGTCTCCAATGTGTTATGGCCAACAAATACGTGATGTCTCCAATGTGTTATGGCCAACAAATACGTTATGTCTCCAATGTGTTATGGCCAACAAATACGTTATGTCTCCCATGTGTTATGGCC